>JBCFYV010011164.1:359266-474841 GCA_039000515.1 Timema cristinae
CCCTAGACTGCTAGGCCACCAAAGTGCGTATAACCCGAACGGATATTAAGACACAGCGCTAATAATAATAATAATAATAATAATAATAATAATAATAGTAATAATAATAAACAATACACATCAACTACACTCCTTAAGAAATAATTTCTGCCAACCCGCCTCGGTGGTGTAGTTGGCTAACGCGCTTGTCGTGTTGAGCTCGACTGCTGAGGACGGGGAGATCGAGGTTCGAATCTCGGTCGGGTGAACTGGGGTGGTTTTTCCTAAATGGTTTTCCACTCTACCTCCACGCAAATGCGGGTTCACTTCCTTTAATTCAACCTTCCCAATTCCTAATCCAATAGAATAGTTAGTACTTAAAGCGTATAACCCGAACGGGTAGTAAGACGCGGTGTTAAGTATTATTATTATTATTAATTTCTGCAAGATTTATTTTCCTTACAATACTCATTAGCTTTGGACTGTAATGAATTAATATGTGTTCGATTTAAACTCTGCATATAATTTACTATTATTGTACATTATGCCATTGGCGAACCAGACTGTATGAGCCTGACACTTAGTCCACGTATCCACCGATGCTGTTGCCTTCCCCCAACCCCACCACCACCCCCTCTAAGTGATTGAATAGTGTACATTCAGAATATGCACTTAATTGAATAGTTGAGAAAATGTCTTTGGGGAAATGGGCGTCAACATAGATCGATCTTAGACATTTTGTCTTTGTGATATTATAGTATATACCCTTTGCCTTCTCATATCAAGAGACAATTGTCATCGTATTATTATTATTTAGCGCCGCGTCTTACTACCCGTTCGGGTTATACGCTTTAAGTACTAATTACTCTAACGGATTAGGAATCGGGAAGGTTTAATTAGAGGAAGTGAACCCGCATTTGCGTGGAGGTAGAGTGGAAAACCATTTAGGAAAAACCACCCCCAGTTCACCCGACCGAGATTCGAACCTCGATCTCCCCGTCCTCAGTAGTCGGGCTCAACACGACAAGCGCGTTAGCCAACTACGCCACCGAGGCGGGTACAACTTTATATAAAAAGGTTATAAAGATCTTGATTTTTTTTTTCGGGAACTCTTGGTCAAAAAAAGTTGATTAAAATTCGTAAGATATGGATGTCCTGCGGGGGGAAAAAAACATGTAAGACCTAGCGCATTTGAAACAAAATGGCCAGGTCCATTCTTTTAAAGTGCTAACCTTTCTGTGATCCGATGTTATGGGGCACATTCTACCAGCAGGGTTGCCTTTTTTTAAGGAATACTTAGGACAGTGAAGGAACTATATTCATCTGTTCTGTTTACTTGCTGTCTTTTTTTCTTTAATTATTACTTTTAACAAAAGAGATATTAATGGCTTAATCTATGGGTAAGGAAGTTGTTTAGAGGAAATGCATTCGCATTTATGTAGTGAGGAGATGGAAAAACATAGTGATAAATTACACGTGTAAAACCAACTCAAGTGCGCCCAGCCAAGATTCGAACCTTGACCTTCCTGTCAATTTAATATATTTCAAGCGTGACATCTTAGACTGTGAGAGCTATGGTGAGCGTTACTCACTTTTAGCAGTAAGCAATTGCCATCATAAACAAAGGTAGAAGATTGTTGGCAGACCAATCAGATCTTAGTATTTATTTTAATGCAATGTAAAGCTGAGGGTGGTTTTTCCTAAATAGTCTTCCACTCTCCTTACACACAAATGCGGGTTCACTTCCTCTAAGTTCAACCTGCCCAGCTCCTAATCCACTGGCGTAATTAGTTCTTAAGCGTATAACCCGAACGGGTAGTAAGGCGCGGTGATAAATATATAAAATAAATATTCAGCTAGTCACAATATTTATTTATTTATTAAATAAAGAACTATTTACTAAAATATAGTTTGATTATTTAAGAAAAATTTATCATTTTTGGGATTCGAGAACAAAATATTATTTGATATAGTCGAAAAACGTGTTCATTTGAGTCCAAAGTTTGATTATCAATAACTAAGCGGAACCATCTCATTACCACCTCACTAGCATCGCGCGCAATAGTCGTCCCTCAGTCGTGGCGAGCAGCAGAGATTGGGCCGACAGTACAGGTGGGCTGACAGGTAACCAATCAGTGCAAGAGGTAGGGGAAGGAGGGGAAACCAGCACGGCCAGTTTGCAGCAGGGCGAGTGAGCGGCTTGTCAGTGACGTGTAGTAAGCGAGTGAGAGCAACATGGCCGCCGCAGAGCCACTATAGTGATATCCTTCCAAGTGCGCGTGTGTGTATGTTAATCAAGTGTCGTGTCGTTGTGACCTTTGAACCTGGCCTTCACAATGTATCGCATGAACTTTTATGAAAGCACCTGCTTCAGGTGTAACCA
Organism: Timema cristinae; assembly: GCA_039000515.1. Classification (NCBI taxonomy): domain Eukaryota; kingdom Metazoa; phylum Arthropoda; class Insecta; order Phasmatodea; family Timematidae; genus Timema; species Timema cristinae. The sequence goes on from JBCFYV010011164.1 coordinate 361,629, forward strand.
GACGGTTGTACCAGGTGGACAGGGTGGGTCCTCTCAAAGACTTTACCTTCTTCCACAGTGGATGTTTCAAGTGCGCCGTTTGTGGTACCAAGCTCACTCTCAAGACTTACTACAACAACCAGCACAGGCAGGAGGACAAAGAGGTGTACTGTAGTAGTCACGTCCCCAAGATAGGACCCGGACATCTGGACGGATCGGCGGTGGGCATCCGTTCGGCCCTGAACGTGCCGAGGTCCGCCAACATCGTCAACGAGCAGATCCGAGGGAGCGGGAAGGGTACGTTCGACGCAGAGGCCCTCAACATCCGCCCTCATCTGAACGGCCATTACCACAATGCGAACAACATCCAATCGTCCCACGTGTACCAACAACACCACCACCACGGGGAAACCAACTACCAGTATGGCAGGTTCGATGCCAGCGCTCTGCACATCGCGCACGCCCTTAGGGCCACGGAACTACAGAAGGCCTACAATAAGGCGCGAGAGAAACCATCGATTATTATCTGGTGAGTAAACCCTTCTTGGACCTTTTGAATCGATACTGTGCCCCCCCCCCCCCCCCCATAAACCTCGCCTTCCCACCGCCCCCCTGGCCGTGGGCACGCTTGTACCGCTACATTTCATTGTTATGGAGATTCGACCGTGCGGTGTCATGTGTGTACAACTCATCCGGGTTCATTTGGCGAATAGCGGCGCAATCGCATCATTATACTTTGTTTAGGGACGAATATAAACATTCTAAGACAGAGGGAAAGTACCTGCTATACGACTCAAGAGGTCTCAGTTGTGTTAGCCCTGTGTAAAATCTAGTTAAATGAGAAATACTTGTTGGATTAAATACGAGTAAACAAGGCGTGAAAGGATTTTAAGGCCACCTTAGTAATAATGCCTAGTTACTTTAATTTGATGCAAGTTAAATAATGTTTATAATACACACATTGACCGTGACATATTCTTTAAGGTGGTATTACAATTTCATTTTTATTTACCAGTTGTTTGTTATTAATAACGTTATTGTTTTTGTCATCATAGACCCTTTTTACAAACGAAGTTGTATGTTCTCTTAAACGTAAAATTACTATGTAACTTTGACAAGCCACCAAAGATCTTTTATTAATTAAAATATTTTACAATTTGTTTCTAAAATAGTATAACATTATAGAGCATGCGTGGAGGTTTTATCAAAGACAATGGTGAAATTTTAAGAACGGAAGGGAGTTAAATTGTAAATTTTGGTTAAATAGTCTTTCATGTCGAATTTTTCCTGAGAAACTTTGGTGAACAACATTTTAAAAGTTTCACATTCCATTTGTAATTTTTTTAAATTTTTTTTCCTTAGATTCATTTTTCAAGTTAATGTGTTAGACGGTTTGTTTTACGTCTAACTTACAACTATTGATAATGTTTTAATGTTTATAATTATAATGTTTTATGAAAAGACAAACCTATTTTTTGTTTGAGTTTTTTTCCCCGTAAAATAAGTACCTATGACAGTGTAATACAGCCCTAGAGCAAAAAAAATGTTCAAATATGGCGTTATGTGTTCAAAAATGCAGTTCACCTTGAAACAGCAACAACACAACTTTTTTTATGCTGTCATGGAATAGATGGGAACATTCCCCGAAATAATAGTTTATGATGATTATTTATATTATTCAATTAGAGCAGGGTTACTATATATGTGATATAAAAAGAGATAGTGTAACTTTGGTATTTTATAGATCCCTTTTGACTAATTAATAGAGATAATCAGATCTAGTCCAACGTAGTAACATTCAAAATGTATTTAATTTATATTATATTTCACACTAAATATCCACATGATGCAAAATCATATCTCTTGACCACCGTAGGACAAGGGTGAATAGACGAGGGATGATCGCATTGCAGTATTAGAACATTCTAGAAAGTCTTTGTCAACATCCCAGTTTGAAGGCAGAGATGGGCACTCTTGAGCATAGTAGTTATGACGTACATTCGCTGGGATAAACATTTTTTTAAATTAATTAGTTCATTTTAATCATTATAGTTCTCTAAGAAGTGAAATAACAGTGATTGGAATTGGATCGCATATTTACACTGTCCAGTACAGTAATAACGCTGAATAAACTCTCCATTCGATTTACATAAGTAGTTTTAGTTATAAACTGATGAATAATTTCCTGAACGAATTATCCCCGTATGAATAGTAAAAAAGATAGATAAGCCGGTGCCCACAACGTGGATAATATCACAATAGTGTTGCTCTCCATGGGACATGAACTGCGAATCGTAGCTATACAATTCTGACAACCAACGTGCAAGTATGCACGAGAAGAATACACTATTACAAAAGTGTTGCCCTCCGCGGGGTATGAACCACACACAGATCGCAATACCTCCCTTAGACCAAAATAATAACAGACAGTATATAATAAAATATGTGCAAAGAAGAGAAACTTTACTCAAAATGAAAGGAATGTTTTCAGCGCTACCGCTGAAAGTCTCGTGAAACCAGTTTTAACTTCTATCACTACCTTCAAACGATGACTCCTTTTAACTTAACTAATTTAAATATGTGACCAGGGGTCTGGGTTTCAATCCTCGATCCCGGCACAGATTTATCTTATTGCCTAAACCTTCTTCACCTCTGACAAGACTTGTATTAATCACAACTTGGGAATGTGCTGGAATGCCAGGCCTCTACCCTAGTTCGGATCCCACGTTAAACTGTAGGTCTTCCATTTCATCTCACATCACCCTACCATTACACATTAGCGCAAGTACGTATAGCCCGGACGGGTAGTAATAACTATAATAAATCATAATTTAAAATATTATATTCCTAGATTTTATTTTTCTATTGTTCATTGTTGGTGAAATAACCCGGACAATTTAGCATTAAAAATAATCCACTTATGTTTATATTTTATGTCTCAAAAAGAGGAAATATTCAGTGATAGGCAAAGGTGTTCTAACCCTGAATTCACATGTCATAGTACATGTAGGATTCTAATTAAACCAGTACCTAGGCACATTTAGAACTGTTAAGGTTTCGTTCAAATATAATATAACCGCTTTGATATCATATTAGTAATTTTGAACATTGACATGAGTATCAAAATCGGGAACCCTTAGCTAAGAGCAGCAATGCTCTCCAGACAATCATTTTAATTCGTATATTTGAGGCAAATCCATAAAATAATATTCATCCTTTTATCCTTTATCAATTAAAAATAGTAGGTGACCTGGTGGTCTAGGGGTAAGGTGTCAGACTTCTATGCTGGCGGCCGGGGTTCAATCCTCGGTCCCGGCAAAGATTTATCTGATTACCAAACCCTTCCTTCACCTCTGACAAGACATGTTGTGAATGTGAGGAATGCCAGGCCTCCACCGTGGTTCGGATTCCACGTTAAACTGTAGGTCCTTCATTTCATCTCACAATCACCCTACCATTACACATTAGCGTAAGTGCGTATAACCCGAACGGGTAGTAAGACGTGGTAATAATAATAATTAAAAATAACTGAATGGGAAAGAAAAAGTCCTGTAGATTATAAGAAAGTCAACCACTGAGGGTCGTCAATTTTTTTCATATTTTATTGGATTCAGTAGTCGGAACACACAAGAAAGACAATACTTCCCCCGATAAATAAACCTGCATTTTATTAGAGCTTAGAGATTGTCTCGACATTAACTGGCTATGGGATTACAATGCAAATATTAGTAAAGAACCCTATTTCAAAACACTCTCAGGGAATGCAAGATTAAACCGAGGAACCCTTCTGACTCCATTCGACTACAATTTTTTTTAACGCGAATTATAAATTTTCTACTTCTTCATGACTTAATTTGTCAAACTGATGGTGACAGCTTATACTAAGTGTTTTAAATATTAGTGGGAAATATTGGAGGGGCATAAGATATTATCAGACCCACCACTTTAGAAACAGTGGAGGAGGTGGTGCTAAAGACCCCTCCTGTTTTGGAACCCCTGGCACACTGTATTATTTTAACACAAGATTTACAAATGTTATTTTGAAAGTCGTAATAAACGTTTCAAGATTTTTAACAGACAAAACTTATCAGAAAGTAGGCAGGATTCTAAGTTTCTAGGACACAGCATTGGTAAATTCCACTAAGTGAGTCGTCTCCAAGATAGAAATGCTAAGAGCATGTTTCGAGAGACCTTCCAAGGTAAAATGCGTTTGTTGGAATTGTTCCAGATGAAAATGATCATACGTCCAGAGATTCGGATATAGAAACTTGCTCCAGGCACCGTGCGTTAAAGTCTCTGTGCTTTGGTAGTTTAGAAATGAAATGGTAATTTGTTGAGAGCTCAAATTTTAACGTGGGCGATACTTAAAACAAAAACTAAAGTATTTACGCTTTTGAGGTCTCAAGGTATAGTTTAGATTAACCGTTAGACAGAACCCCAGTAGTTCAAAATTCCGGATAATCTGAATACATTTTCTGGTAGAGTAGAGGAAAAATAAGTTAAAACGAAATATATTTTAATTGATAACTCAAAATTGAAGGAAAATAATTTTAAGAAATATTGATCGTATTTTTTTAATTTTTGCATGTTGTAGTCAGCATGTGTGTTCCTGTGACAAATAATGTTTTTCAGTAGGTATTGTAAAAAGATAAATTGTAAATGTAAAACTAAAGTACGTATCACCTGTTATGCTTCAGACAAATGATTGTAAATTTTATAAACTCGTTCAACTAGAACTATTTAAAATTAATAAAGATACTCTCACGCTTAAGCCGAGCCAACTGCGCTCCCAATTATTTCGAATTAATGAGATTTTACTGTAATAAGTTTATAAGAAATGTAAAACATTTTTTTTATTTCACTTGGCTCAAAAATACTTTGGGAAACAGGGCATACAGCCTATCAATAAAATATTCTCGCCTACCATAGGAAGCCTTCAACATACAAATTACGTGAAGATCATAGTTCGAATACCGGTAGGATCTAATGAGGGTGGTTATTCCTAAATAGTTTTTCACACTCCTTCCACTCACATGCGGGTAGATTACCTCTAAAATGCTTCCTACCTAATCCCTACTCCATTAGACTAATTATCATATGTCCAAGCCTATAACCTGAACAGATAAAAAATAAATAAATTACATACGATATAAAGAAATTCAGTTTTTTAATCACACGTATTAATACGAGAAAGTAGGTCTGGTATTTATAGCAGTCATAGCGCTTTTCCTATGAAAATTTGGGTTTAGTTTTCCCAGATTAGTTTCAAAGATCCTAACGATCCTATTATTAGATTTACATTGTTGGGTTTTAATATAAATATAACGTTCAATCAAAGCAATTAAATTTTATTCATGGTAAAGTTTGGAGAACTTAATTTATATGAACAGCGCTTCAAGAGGGAAATATAGAGGTAAATGTATCAATATAGGTAAATCGCCCAGGATACTAAGCACGAAACAAGCCAGGAATGAACAATTTAACAAATAATTGAGACATTAATTATTAGAGGAATAAAGTAAGTGACACGTTGAACCATTGAGTCAAGTGAGGCACTGAGCAATGAAGTGAAATTAAGAACTATTGACCTTGAAAGTGAGACTTTGGGTAAAGCGAGCAAATGAGACGCCAAGCAAAGAAAGGGTGGCAATGAGAAAAATAAGTAATTGAACCATCTAAATAATATCAATTAGCCACCAATTGAGCAAGTGAATGATCATCTGATCAATGAAAGCGTACCACTGAGCAAATAGAAAGAGTGAACTTCTGAAAAATACAATCAATTATCCCCATTTGAGCAGGCAAACGTAATAATAATGACGAACGAACGAGAATGACCCAACAAGCAAAGCATGTAGTGAGCTACCATGATCAAGCCTGTTGTTTCAAGAGTGATCCAACAGTGAGAACTATAAACAAATGAGGTTATTCAAGAGAATGATCCAACAAGCATAGCATGTAGTGATCCACCTCGAACAAGCGAGGTTCTGCAGAGAATGACCCAGCAAGCAGTGATCCATAGAGTAAACAAGCAGTATCAGCCAGACCTGAGCAAGTTTCCTAAGAGGGAAGCGACTCGGGGGCCCTGTCTGGCTGTAGTGTAGGAAGGGGCCTCTCATACTTGTCCAGTGGGCGATTATTCTGCTCAAATTGGACTATTTACAGATAAATATCGTGTGGGGTGTTCACCCATGGGGGCGTGAGTGCGTTTATTTAATATTGAGAATTGTATTGATAAGACATTGTTACCTTCAATTAAAATTCAAGTAAGTTAAAAGTTTAATTAGCAAAGAAAAAAAACCCACACAGAGTAGCTATTTAAAAAAATAATTTTATTCAAACTTTATTTAATTATTTTGTAAAAGTGTTAGTGGTATGCTATAATACTTTTTTCTAAAACGTATAAGGAAGGGGTGTAAATTAGATTAATATTGGTGGACAGCATGTTGGTGGTGGGGAACACACACAACTAGAGAAAGTTAAGATTGTTTCACTCTGTCGATATGCATATGTGTGTTTGCTTTAGTGTTAGGCGACCTACACTGAACTCATTTTTACCCTCAACCGTGTTCAAGCATGTGTACTGCCTCATTATATAGTTTTGTTAAATGTTTGTAGCAAATAATCGACAATATCAGCTCAAATATTAAAGAAGATACACAATAAATTACACTTGCAGTCCAATTTTCATAGGAAAGGCCTCTTAGAAAATACAGTTTTTGTGACCTAGTTTGATTGCATTTTACTATATTAGCAGGTTTTTTTTTCAATATTGATAATTTATATAAAAGTGACAGCTGCACATCACATGACTTGACGTATGAATACGGGAAAGTAAGATTCTTTAGCATTTTTATGTTAGAAAATGCCTTTCTTATGAATTTTTTTTCAAGCACCACGTCTCGCTACCCGTTTGGGCTATATGCATATGTACTAGTTATGCTAGTATGTTAGTGGTGAGTAAGGTTAGATTTAAAGGAAGTGTACCAATATCTGTGTGTCGATAGAGTTGAAAATCATTTAGGAAAAACAACTCATTACACCCAACTGGGATTTGAACCCCAATTTCCCAGTTATCGGCAGGCCAGACTATTGCGAGAGTGACGCCCTAGATCATGCAGCCACAGAGTCGGATCTATTCAAATTGGATTGTAACTATATACAGGATATACCATAACATTAATTATATCATTATTATTACTATTGAAGTTATACTTCTGTAGGCGCGTTATGAAAAAATGATGAGAGTGAAATTTTAAGATGTGCACGCATCAGTGTAACACAAAAGTAACAGGTTCAAGCTAAACCGCTCATTAAGTCTAGGGAAAAAAAAGCTACCAACAAAATAGAAATAGAACCTCTGTTAGTCGCGCATGTTGGTACGCTCAGAGAGAAATGTATACTATGTTATTCCTTTCTCTATGGTACGCTCGTCGCCTCTGATCACTGTTTTCATATATATAATATTTATCCACATGTTTCTAGTTTCTACATTCACAACACATGTTTTAGTTTCATACAAGTGCGAATTATATATGTGCTAATAAATTATATTCAGTAGTGATTTAAATTTAATATTTTGATTAATATTATTTACTATTCGTAAATATTAGTGAAAATATTGTGCTTATAGACTTTTTCAAGTGCTCCAATATAATTGAGGTTAACTATCCGTATGTATTATTTATTGATATAAATTAAAATATTATTTAACATAATTAATACTAAATATTATTAAATTATTATTGTTAAATATTTATTTAATGATGCCAAAGAAGTATAACTTCTCACGCGCGTACATAAGTACACACACCCAATTTTTTACCACAGCGTCTTACTAACCGTTCGGGCTATACGCACTTACGTTAATGTGTAATGGTAGGGTGATTGTGAGATGAAATGGAGGACCTACAGTTTAACGTGGGATCCAAACCACGGTGGAGGCCTGGCATTCCCCACATTCACAAGATGTCTTGTTAGAGGTGAAGGAAGGGTTTGGTAATCAGATAAATCTTTGCCGGGACCGAGGATTGAACCCTGGACCACCAGCATAGAAGTCCAACACCTTACCCCTAGACCGCCAGGTCACCCAACTTTAATTATAGATAGAAGACAAAAACGCAATCAAAATAGTTAATATGAACATGCGTTCCATTTGACCTTGGTTCAAAGTTAGTCATATTTGTACTCCAGTAATGTAAAACTGATGGATGTTATAGGAATTTCTCAAAATTGCCACAATTGGTCTACAGTCGTCGTATCATAGGGGACCCCACTATTTCAAAAATACTAGGTGTTTGGAATAATCAGAAATGGCCCTTAATACATACCTAGTTAACAGGTCGGGAGATATTGAGTTTAATGGATTCACTTGGTTGTAACTCGGAAACAAGGTCAAATGGGACACATGTGAAATAATTATTTTTTCGTTGCATTTGTCTCTCCCGTCGGCCGCTGAAGTAGGTCCCACATGTTATGGTAAATCTGTATATATCTACTGAAAAATATAGAGCATCTGAAGATCACAAAATTTAGAGTCTACTCTAGAGCCACAACAACGTATGACACACACGCGGGGTAAAAGTCAAGCTCGTATTTTTTTCAATTGTGAGAAGTCACGACTAGAATTCTCAGTCGAGTGTAATGATGTTTTTTCTCAAATGGTTTTCCACTCTGCCTCCACGCAAATGCAGGTCTTCTCAACTCAACCTCACTCCTCATTGGTGGATATTCCTGAAGGATACCCAGACGCAAAGAAACAATGGAGAATGGTATATACGCAGTTAGTCGCGAGATGTAAATGACAAACTCTTCACTTCCCTCAACCATCAGTTCATTTATCTGCATCAGCTGGCCTACCATATTTGTGAGAGAGAAAAGAGAACATATTGAAAACTTCTTTATTTCTTGCCATGGTTTCTAGGGTAGAGATAATGTGAGGAAACAATGAATCTGCCCGTGCCTATATTTTATGCCTCAAAAAGAGGACATATCTACATGGCTTGTGTTTCACTCTTATCTCTTTCTTAGTTTTTTCCTATACATTATTTTTTACTCCATAGTCTTATACTTAGAATGTTAGTTATATTACAAAAGTAAACAAATACTTCTTCTAGTTTGGGGCTGAGCTTGGGGTTTGCCCGAGTTTGGGCACCTTAACATTGTGTGCGCGAGTCCAGTGTTCTCTCTCGGGGGGGGATGATAGAGGAGTAAATAGTCTGATTCTACATTCGAGAATTAGTGAATTCCATGTTCACCTATTACTTGAAGGCTACCGGCCCAGTGGTGTAGTGCTCAATGTACCTGGTTACGAGCCTAGAGGTCCAGGATTAGATTACCAACTGGTACCGTGGGTATTTTTCCCAAAAGGAAAATTACCCTAACGGCTACCAGGATTTTGCTAATTAGACTTAAGCTAGGTTTGAGTTTCTACTGGTGCCACTCTTATACTCGCTATCACAATCACATCACCTCACCTCATCGGGACATGGAAAGGATTCACGATACTGCGTTTTAAACTGATTTGGGATTGAGGTCAGGACAGCCAGAATGGGGATTGGAGGCTCCTCTCATGTTCGACCAATCCGTAAAGGGTAGGTGTCATAGCAACAAATGCATGTTGCCAGATTTCTTGAGTCACTGAGTATGCTTGCATAGTGGTAACGCGCAAACTTCCACTATGTGGCAACTGTTACCCAGCTTAACCACCACGCGGCTCCTAGATCAGTTTAAAGCTGAGTATATTACTTATTTACTTGAAGGCTAATTCAAGAACAAACAGACTTAGAAATCCTAATGAAAACAAAATGAAGTTAAAACAGTATTCACAGTTACAAACACTGCTGATGCTTGTTTTACATGTTCATACAAGTCATGTGATTTGAAGATATCTCATATTATATAACTTTAGTAATCTAATAAAATATCAATATTGATCCTGACAAATTGTATTTTTAAAATTATCCTTCCTACTGCATTATTGCTAAAGTTTACTTTGGGGTGTAAAGGAACACCAACTTAGTTTTATACTGTTGACGTTTTTATAAGAAAAAAACTTTTTAGCTTAAAAAAATTGCTTCAGGAAATTCATTTAGTTTAGTTTTTCTCGAGTAGTAATTTCATAATTATTTCTTGTATATTAGTATTGAGCATAGGGGCCCTAAATGAAGAAAAAGTTCTTAGTTAAATTCCGTGATACACATAGCAAATATTCAAAAACTGTTGAGTATCTATATGTCTGATAAAATAAATTTATCTATTTAGGTCTCTTAGACACTTAATATATAGATCTAGTCTTCTTCAAACAAATAGTCATATTTTAGTAAACTCACAATGGGAAATGTTAAGATAACTGAGCATTTTTAAAAGGGGTTTTGAAGCTTCAGGAGAATATGAAGATACCTTGAAACACCTCAGGGGAGAATATGAAGATACCTTGAAACACCTCAGGGGGCGAATATGTAGATACCTTGAAACACCTCAGGGGGCGAATATGTAGATACCTTGAAACACCTCAGGGGGCGAATATGTAGATACCTTGAAACACGTATCGCCCTTAAGAAACTAATACTTAGCACCGCGTCTTATTACCCGTTCGGATTATACACTTATGTCCTAATTACGCTAGTGGGTTAGGAATTGTGAAGGTTGAGTGAAGAGGAAATGAACCTGCATTTGTGTGGAGGGAAAGGGAAAACCACCCCCAGTTCACCCGAGCGCGATTCTAACCTCGATCTCCCCATCCTTGGAAGTTTAACTCGACACGAAACTAGCACTTTAGCTAACTACGATACTGAGGTGGGTCACACGCACCCTTAAGATATCGACATTCTAGAGTACTAAAATATTGTTATAGGAAGATCCTAAAGAAAATTAAAATATCGTAACATTTTGGCAGAAAGTTCCTTCTTAAAGGCTCTTTTGCCAACCTAAATCCAACTGTTTTAATATTCCGGGCGGAAGAGACTTCTGGAACGTCATTTGTACAAAAATCATGGTATAGAAATAATAGCATTTGAAATGATCTTAGACAAACTAACAGTTGGTGAAATAATGTTCTAGCACAATGTTGAGTATTTGATTTTTTTTTATGTATTTGGTACTATATTGGTGTATTTGACAGAGCCCCGATCCGTAAGGTCCCTAGTTCATGAAGTAGCACATGCCGAGGGAGAACATGTGCGCAGAAGGATGACCATATAAGGCGACCTGGTGAGGCCTCCCTCCGGCAAGGCAAGATGCCATTCAATGTCCGAGAGGTTATATTTGGCTGGTACAGACAAAACGCAACATAAAGAGACGTCATGTCACCATTCCGCATTCTATATAAAATACAACCCCCCCCCCCCCCCCCCCCTCTTTTGGATCACATTTTAGAACAATTCTGCCATTAATTAATTTTTCTCAGCCTTTGGTTCTTAAAGTTATTCGTAAAATACATCATTATGACTTCCGTGTAAAATATGATGGCACAAAATTATTAAAAGGGTTCTCACCTTGTGTATTATCTAATAAGAAAATTAAACTAGTTTTGTATCTAAAATACTTTTAATATATGTGAATTTAGCATATTTTTTGAAACATCATTGGTTGAGCAAATTAAAATTTTTAAGGAACATTCTATAACAAATGTACAACAAATACGTACAATGCATTTGTAACTTGCGAAAGTGGGTTTTTGATTTCTTCAATATTTATCTACGGTTTTAAGTAAGACTATTATATGTGGCCTGTAAAAAACTGAACGGACTAAACTTTTTACGGAACATACCAGAACGAACGAAGAATAAATATTTGTAACAATAAAACAGTGTGGGAACTAGACTGAAGCTGGTCCTTTGTGACAAAGTGGTACCAATTATTCAGTTTCGAAAAGATCTCAATTATTTTGTTTTTAAATAAAAAGTTCATGCTATTTAAATATAGCAAATGCAATCTATATAGCCCAAGTTGACTATGGCAGGTGTGTCATTCGCGGCCCGCGAACCACATGGGGCCCTATCCTTAAAAATGTTTCCCACGGGGCTTTTGATAAACCAACATACAATGCAGCTCAAGCTTATAAAAAATGTTGTAGAGATAGCACTTTTAAGATTGACACCCACTTTGGTTGCCTCATTGTCTAAGCCACTACCCTCGCTATAGATTAGATTGCTGAAGATGGTGCGATCGGGATTCAATCCCGGTTGGATGCACTGAGGGTTGTTTTTCCTAAACGGTTTACCTCTCTCCCTTAACTCAAATTCGGGTGTGATTCTTCTAAATAAAGCCTTACTAATCTTTATCTCACCACATTAGCATAATTAGTACGAGATGTATAACCAGAATGGCTAGTAAAACGTGGTGCTATATATAAAAACCATTGGAATTGGTCGTTATTTGGGTGTTTGCCCAATTTTTACTCTTTACTCAATAGAGATCGATTCCCAAAAATGTATAAATCATCTCACAAAATATGTGAAGTCGATTTCTATTACGAAAAGGAACAAAACACCACCCGCTAAGGCGCGTCTCTTATAATAGATTAGATTGCTGGAAGACAGGGCTACCAAGGTTCGAATCTCGGTTGGGTATATGGAGTGTGATTATCCCTAAATAGTTTCCCCCTCTCCCTCCACACAAATGTGAGTAAGCTTCCTCTAAATATAACTTTCCTAATCCATAAAACCATTAGCATAATTCATTAATAGCGTATCTTTGTTTATTTAACATCTCGATGAGAGGCATTTTAATTTTAATTACATTTAGTAAGTGATAACATAATAGGAATGGAGTTGAAGAAGAGGTAAAAAAAACAGAATTTATGCATGCAATACTTGCTATTGTTCAGTTTGTAAACTGCCGTCTCGTCTTCTGTCTCAAAATATTAAACTTAAAATTGGCCAAACTATTATTCTACCCGTTGTTCCTTACAGATGTGTCTCACTTTGTACCGAGAGAATAAATTGACAATTCTTGATAACAAAGTACTCAGAAAAAAATATTCGACCCCAACAGGGATGACCGAACGGAATGCAAGAAGTTACCAAATGAAGAACGCCATGATCTGTATGCATCCCCAAACATATTAGACAAATCAGGCGTGCACAGGCTGATCTGGGGCGGATAATGTAGCACACATGGATGATGACATACGTGGACACAATATTTTAGTTGAGAAACCTGAAGAAACAAGACCCTTAGTAATCCAAGATGTCACAGAAAGGATAATATGAAAATGTATGTAAAGGAGGTTGGTTGTCAAGTTAGGGTTTAGACGGAGGTGTTTTAGGATAGGGTTGAATGGTAAGCTTACGTCATGGCAGCCATAAATTAGTGCTGATTTACATTGGGGGGAGGGGGCCGTACACCCCCCCCCCTTTCTCAAGGCTACATGCCTGCAATCTGTGCTTGCACACATGTTTAGGTTATGCCGTGCTTCCAAGGTGAAGGTGAGCTACTTTGTTTCCCCTGCTTCGTCTATCTTTCTCTTCAAATGGTTTTCTCATTCTTTACCTTCTCATCTCGCAGAGCAACCAGCAGGTAGACAGTTTTTTTTATCTTTCAAAGTTTTTATTTCTTCTGTTATCGCTGTGTTGTTTTTTCTTCGCCCCCAGCTGATCGTCACATTCCAATCGTTTCAAAGGTATCAGAGAAAAGGGGGGATTTTTGAAAGGGGAATAAAAAATCCTTTTAAAGAGAGTAGTTAAAAAAGCCAGCCAGGTGTTCAACGTGAGCAGGGGGGCTCTCTGTCAGCTCGTGTATGGGTGTGAGTAGCTGCAAGCGACCTTGTAGGACACACGCACGTACCGCCAGAGTACCAACAACGTGTGTGTGTGTGTGGGAGGAGGGGGGTCATGCCCCTTACTCTCCCTTCTTGGTACAGCTAGTGGAAAGGGGGGTACCTTGGAGTCAGGTTTCTTTCCTAGGTACTCTCTATCGAGATATAATTTCAAAATACAAAAACAAAAAGTGTCGGAAGCTTCTGTTTGGCTTGATATTATGTGTAAAACAAGTAGTGTTAACATCACGGATGATTTGAGTTCAGAATATTCTCGAAACAAGTTTGTGGGGTGCCACGTGACCCTTGTCATATGGACATCTTTATAGTCTTCTCGAATACTTCTTGTTACAAAGTTTATAGTCAGGCGGTCATCGGACAAATCTTTGAGGAGGAATACAAAAATAAATGTCTAGAAGCCAACAATTGCAAAATTCACTAAAAATAAATCTTGTGGCAGCTGTAATATTATTATCCACACCGGTGGCCGTGGTGTCTAAGGCGTTATACTCTCATTGCCTTTGGTTGACGTTAATGGAGAGGTTAGGTTTAGAATCCTTTTGTCAAATGCATTTAGGGTTGTTTTCTATTATTAATAAAATTTTGTATTTTTTTTCTTTGACTCTACGCGCAAATGCAAGTGACTTTCCTCCAGACCTTTCACCTTGTCACCACCCATGAGTACACCCTTGTGTTGTATGCTATAAGAACCAAATATAAAGAAACACTACTACGTCCCAAGAATGGCAACTAGCAAAATGTATTAGGAGTGTGCGAGTACTCGACAATAATTAGTTCAAATCGAGTTTTAGTACATCATGAAACTCGACCCAAAAATTTTTACAAATCTCGAAAAAATTAGGTATTAGGAATTTTTGATTTTGTTCTTCTAAAAAAATTTCTAGTTTAATAATTTAATTTAATTTTAGGATATAATTTTTTAGGAAGTCCCTCAATATTTCATTTGTCTAATTAAAAAACGTTGTAAATTTATATAAAAATTCTAATTAGTGTGATTATACATTTTTTCAAACAAAAAAAGGTATTAGAAAAATTATATGTGTACATATTTAGGGATTTGTAAAAGAAATTTACTTGAAATATTTATTGTATGCAGGCTCTACAAATATTGCTTTACACTACTCGAACTGGAAAAAAAAAATCATTCAATCCTGACTCGAAGGGGAAAAGGCCTATTCGTACTCCCCTAGAATTTATATACATATTTATTAACCAAATACGTAGAAATTATGAGTAACGTTACGTTTGGGGAAGATAGGATAGTGAGCAGCGCTGCGTTAAGTGGGGGAAGATAGGATAGTGAGCAGCGCTGCGTTAAGTGGGGGGAAGATAGGATAGTGAGCAGCGCTGCGTTAAGTGGGGGGAAGATAGGATAGTGTGCAGCGCTGCGTTAAGTGGGGGAAGATAGGATAGTGTGCAGCGCTGCGTTAAGTGGGGGGAAGATAGGATTGTGTGCAGCGCTGCGTTAAGTGGGGGAAGATAGGATAGTGAGCAGCGCTGCGTTAAGTGGGGGGAAGATAGGATAGTGTGCAGCGCTGCGTTAAGTGGGGGGAAGATAGGATAGTGAGCAGCGCTGCGTTAAGTGGGGGGAAGATAGGATAGTGAGCAGCGCTGCGTTAAGTGGGGGGAAGATAGGATAGTGAGCAGCGCTGCGTTAAGTGGGGGGAAGATAGGATAGTGTGCAGCGCTGCGTTAAGTGGGGGGAAGATAGGATAGTGTGCAGCGCTGCGTTAAGTGGGGGGAAGATAGGATAGTGAGCAGCGCTGCGTTAAGTGGGGGGAAGATAGGATAGTGTGCAGCGCTGCGTTAAGTGGGGGGAAGATAGGATAGTGAGCAGCGCTGCGTTAAGTGGGGGGAAGATAGGATAGTGAGCAGCGCTGCGTTAAGTGGGGGGAAGATAGGATAGTGTGCAGCGCTGCGTTAAGTGGGGGGAAGATAGGATAGTGAGCAGCGCTGCGTTAAGTGGGGGGAAGATAGGATAGTGTGCAGCGCTGCGTTAAGTGGGGGGAAGATAGGATAGTGAGCAGCGCTGCGTTAAGTGGGGGGAAGATAGGATAGTGAGCAGCGCTGCGTTAAGTGGGGGGAAGATAGGATAGTGTGCAGCGCTGCGTTAAGTGGGGGAAGATAGGATAGTGAGCAGCGCTGCGTTAAGTGGGGGGAAGATAGGATAGTGAGCACGCCTGCGTTAAGTGGGGGGAAGATAGGATAGTGAGCAGCGCTGCGTTAAGTGGGGGGAAGATAGGATAGTGAGCAGCGCTGCGTTAAGTGGGGGAAGATAGGATAGTGTGCAGCGCTGCGTTAAGTGGGGGGAAGATAGGATAGTGAGCAGCGCTGCGTTAAGTGGGGGGAAGATAGGATAGTGTGCAGCGCTGCGTTAAGTGGGGGGAAGATAGGATAGTGAGCAGCGCTGCGTTAAGTGGGGAGAAGATAGGATAGTGAGCAGCGCTGCGTTAAGTGGGGGGAAGATAGGATAGTGTGCAGCGCTGCGTTAAGTGGGGGGAAGATAGGATAGTGTGCAGCGCTGCGTTAAGTGGGGGGAAGATAGGATAGTGAGCAGCGCTGCGTTAAGTGGGGGGAAGATAGGATAGTGTGCAGCGCTGCGTTAAGTGGGGGGAAGATAGGATAGTGTGCAGCGCTGCGTTAAGTGGGGGGAAGATAGGATAGTGAGCAGCGCTGCGTTAAGTGGGGGGAAGATAGGATAGTGTGCAGCGCTGCGTTAAGTGGGGGGAAGATAGGATAGTGAGCAGCGCTGCGTTAAGTGGGGGGAAGATAGGATAGTGAGCAGCGCTGCGTTAAGTGGGGGGAAGATAGGATAGTGAGCAGCGCTGCGTTAAGTGGGGGGAAGATAGGATAGTGAGCAGCGCTGCGTTAAGTGGGGGGAAGATAGGATAGTGTGCAGCGCTGCGTTAAGTGGGGGGAAGATAGGATAGTGAGCAGCGCTGCGTTAAGTGGGGGGAAGATAGGATAGTGTGCAGCGCTGCGTTAAGTGGGGGGAAGATAGGATAGTGAGCAGCGCTGCGTTAAGTGGGGGGAAGATAGGATAGTGTGCAGCGCTGCGTTAAGTGGGGGAAGATAGGATAGTGTGCAGCGCTGCGTTAAGTGGGGGGAAGATAGGATAGTGAGCAGCGCTGCGTTAAGTGGGGGGAAGATAGGATAGTGAGCAGCGCTGCGTTAAGTGGGGGGAAGATAGGATAGTGTGCAGTGCTGCGTTAAGTGGGGGGAAGATAGGATAGTGTGCAGCGCTGCGTTAAGTGGGGGGAAGATAGGATAGTGAGCAGCGCTGCGTTAAGTGGGGGGAAGATAGGATAGTGTGCAGCGCTGCGTTAAGTGGGGGGAAGATAGGATAGTGAGCAGCGCTGCGTTAAGTGGGGTGGACCCTTAACTACAAAAATAGTGTGTTGTGTAACTTATGTTGACGTGTAGAATAATCTGATTTTGATGGAAATGTAGGAAACTTTATTTAAGGAAGGCCTAATTTATTTAGGCCAACAAAATGTTAAACTGCCCTTAGCGCGTCTTTCTTAGATCCCAACATTAAAAGTCCCCACTAAATCTTTAAATGCAAATTAGTTATCTATTGTGATCGTATGATCCGGCACCCTAGTTTAGACAGTAGCGCGTTTGTCTACTGAGCTAAGGTTCCCGGGTTCGATTCCCAGCATTGCTGAAAATTTATCACTGGTGAAATATGGGTTTACCCTTTCAGTGATGAATTAATTGCCTGTCCTAGTCAAGGTAAATGAAGCTACGACAGGCCTAGAAAGCTGGCAGTGGAAAATATAAGGCTTTAATAAAAAAAAATGACCCAGGCTGGGAACTGTAACAGATGAAAGTGTAAATTGTAATTGTACTTTACCGTCAAAGTGATGGCCATAATTATTTTGATTCAAATAAATATATCAGTGCCCAAGACTTTTAATTTACCATTTATTGAAGGATTCAAACCAAATATCACACATTATTAATGTTTGCCCTGGCTGGGGTTCATAGGTCAGTTAGCAAACCTACTACCGGTTTAGTTAAGATCTATTTTCAAATTAGACCTACACGCCTCACACCTGAACATAATGTGAGGTATTTCGGCCGCAGACCCTGGCCCAGATCATTCCACGGCCCACACGTACCTAGGACAGGTCCACAGCCACACCTGGGTCAGCAAGTGGGCCATGGGGCCCTCCCTAAACAAGTGCTCTCCATTACCATTGTCAAGAGGCGTCGTTAGTTGATCCTCGTGGTCTGTTGGTGGAGGGGTTGAGTGCAGATCTAGGAGGGGATTTTTTTCAATACAAAATAGGTATATTCACATTGCTGTCGTTGGTGTTAGTTGAACTGTGCACCTAGACGAGCCTATTTCTACCCTAGTTGATGTATATTAATATTAATAGCACTAGAGCTAATTGTTAGATATTTGCTGTCCAATGTTCTGCAAGTAGAGCTGGTAGAATTTTAATCAACATTCCGGTATGCCAACTCTTACTCAAATTTATTATTTTAGTTGTTTCCTATTTATAAATTTCTGTTAGTTGAAATTCAACAAACTCCTAGTAGCCTATATACAACGATAAAATTAGCAGATAATTTGTTTAAGAAATAAACTCCAAAATACCATACAGGCTAATATATATTTTCAAAGTAAACACCAAATGTTGATTAGCCACAGGAGGTTGATACTTGTAATTATTTTAGACTAAATTTATAAACATAACTTTTGATTTCCCCCACATTTGGAAATACACCAGACAAACGCTTCCTTTCATTACTATAGATAGATATAAACTTCCTTTTAAACAAATGTTATTCATCTAACAGTAAAAAACGCTTAGGAATTCCACCTCAAATATAGCGAGCTAACAGTTTAATAGAGGGACTTTACAAAATATGGTTTCACGGCCTGTTTTAGCGTCATTATCACATGGACGTTTGAGGAAAAGTGTTTCCTTTAAGAGGATATTATCTGAAAGCTCAATGCCAGGTCTGAAGTTGCGCAGCCCGTGCGTGTGCGAGGGAGGTGGAGCTTAGATGAATACGTCAGAGACAAGTCATCCAGTATAGAGGAAATACTCGGTGAACTGACAATCGCCTAGTCCTCTTTTACTCTGTCATTCTTTCTTCAAGGGACAACACTCTCGAGCACACAGAAGGGATGTGTAATTATCTTGGGGAGGACAGCAGTTTAAAGAAAGAAAAGAATAGTAAAACGGCATTGTACTCTTCGTTTGCTCATTCGGGTTCTTACAGGCGCTGGACTGGTTGTCTTTGTTTAACCAAAGGTCTCGGCCCAAGCGTGGTCCTTTTTCTACCACCTAAGTAAAGTTGCCATTTTGTAGTTCATAAACGAACATATCTATTTTCAGAAAATAAAAATACTATATTTTATTCCATTCACTAATCCATCTAGTAAAAGTAATATAACCTAGAGAAAAAAATGATTGAGACTTTATTTTGATGAAAGTGTTAGAATCTACATTAGGCCCCTATGCCCCCGTGTAACGATGCACCATCTATTTAACGTCACAAGTCTTGTTTCAATCGTGCGGGAAAATCAATAATTTTATGGCCGTTGTAGTAATAGTAAAAACGCTTTTAAAGTCTGAAATTGACATGTTTTACACGAAGTAAAAAAAAAAATTAAAAAAAATTGTAAAACCTCTTAAAAAACTTTTAGCAAAACATGAAACAGTCGACTAATGATTTTTTTAAAATATATTTTGAGTTAACAAGGGTGAATTATGTTAGATTACAAAAATCGTTCAAATTTAATTATATAAATAAATATATATATTGGTTAGAAGGCCCCTTTCCTTGGCACGTTGTGGCATTTTGAAGTGGTAGAGCATATGTCACGACTTCAGATCCGCATGATCTCGAGTGATTTTAGACAGTTGAATTGGTAGGTAACGTTGAAAACTGTACTCTAGACTAGGACAATGCCACCACATCTCGTCCAAACACTAATTTATAGTACATGTACAAAGTGCATTCAATTTTACATTCATATAATAGCAAAAACAATTTTACTTTCCTAGATTAAAAGGCTAGACAATGTTAAATATTTTTAAATATATTTTCCCATGACATAGTAATTTATTACAAAGGATAACGCTTTTTTTTTTAATCTGGAACAGTCTTCAAGTCTTCATTACATCTTGTATTCATTGGTAATCAAGTTAAGATTTGAATTTCAGTCAAATTTATTTTAGGGAAGTTGCACACTTTAGAACAGCCGGTAGGTAACGCGTGTGCCTACTGACCTAGGGATCACGGGTTCTAATCCAGGCATGATTGAAAGTATATCATTGGTTAGTTATTATCGGCTGGAGAACTGGGTGATGTTTTTGCTCTAGACTTAGTTTAGTTTGTAGAAAAATCAGTGTGTTCATAAAATGTACGATAAAAAATCTTCAAATAAAAAATACTGTGGTCGTAATTTATAAAATAAAATTTTTCCATATTTTCATTCAATTGCCAGTGCACCTTCACTTTAAACCCTTCTCACCCTTACTCCATTATAGAAATGATTTAAATTAGTGAAAGATGCTGATATAGCAAAAAAAAACTTACGATAGGCTCAGCTTTGCTGAGCACCATTGAATTACACTACTGATAACAGTCAGGAATGTAAACTGATGTAGGCTTTTTCTTGAAAAAGCAAAGGTGATCTCTTTTAGCTATTAGTGTTGTGTTCTTTATTTTAGTGTAATCATACATTCTGTTTGGGTTGTTTGTTTTATTTTATTTGTTTATCATCACACCTTACTACCCTTTAGGTATACATGCATGTGTATTAAATGTGCTAACTAGTTAGGGATAGGAATGGTTCAATTTAGAGGAAGTGGACTCACATTTGCGTGAAGGGAGAGTGAAAAAGTGTTTATGAAATACCACCCTCAGTACAACCAGCCAAAATACGAACCCAAGTTCTGCGTCTGCGGCAGTCCAGTTTATTTCAAGAGCGATGCCTTAAAGTTTAGACCATGCGGATACCAAAGCAGATTGTTTGGTTGTTTTGGCAAGATTGTTATAGAATGTTTGATCGTAATCATATTCATGTTTTTCTATACTCAATAAATATTATTTATTTGATAATATTTAATGTTATCGTATATATTATTTCTTTTGTCAACATTCCTTTTTCTCAACTTACACACAGCCTACAGTGATGAATAAGAACTCAGTGGATAGGATTTTTTTTTTTTTTTTGCGACTTCTGTCATAGCATACTCAGTTTACGTTAAAACACATGTTTTTTTTTAATGTGAGTTAAAATAAAGTTGCTTTTGCAATGACTATCAATATGTCTAAGGGATAGACGCTTCCAAGAGCTGGATTGTACTTGTCAAATGCTGTATTTACTCATGGACAACTATATGTAGCTTTTTCAAGAGTCCTATATCTAACAATATTTTTATATTAATTACCGAAAATTAAGTAGATGCCTCTAGCAGATGTTTGAAGTGATCTTCCACTGGCCAATTTTTAAAAATTAAAGGCTTTCAAAATCCATTAGTAGTATTTATAGCAAGAAAATTCTTCAAAATTAAACTTATCTTGAGTGGCCCTTGCCTCGATTTATTTATTTATTTAGATGACCCTAGAAGCTATTAAGAGCTCTTCTAAACTGATTTTTTTCTTACAGTTACATTATTCTAGAAGTTATAGGGTGTGGTCTTCTACAATTAATTTTCGAAAATTTAATGCACATAGAAATCATTTTGAGTTCTATTTAAGGCAATCTTTTAGTTTAATATTCAATACTGTCGAAGTGTTTGAAATGTATCTAGGAGAGAGAAACTTCTTTTCATGGGGGGCTAATTCGTCCCATGGGCAGTGCCCCCCTTACCCGTCGATTCCACCTCCACTGACCCAAAGTTTTTTATAAGAATATATTTAAATATAGCTTTTCTTTATGGAAGCTATTCAGAGTAGTCCATTCCTGGATTTTTTTTTCCATATCTTTATATTTTATTAAGAGTGATCAAATCATAAGACTCTGGAAGTTATTTAGAGCTATTTTTAAATTGTAATAAGAATTATATGCATCCTTCTCACACGAAGCAATGATTTCTTACAGCTGTGTGTGTGTGCGTGCGTGCCTGCCTCATTGAACATAATATTTGAAAGAACAAAAGGGGGCCTACCTGTGCCCTTCTGTGGACACGTCTATGGAAAAAAAACTGGAAGTTTTAAAATGTCTCGGTAATTGTAAAATTGCGACTAAACTAGCTAAGAAGTTTGTAGTTGGAAAAGCATTAGTGACAGAAATGAAATTAATTCTAAAATGTAATTTTTTGGTTCCTCAACATTAATTTAATATCTGAATAGTCGTCGAACATTGAAATAGTAATTGTTTGCCAAGTTTAATGGGGCACTTTTTCTTGTGGCTAACTCAAGAAATGGGTAAAGGAATGCCAATAAATGGCCCCCTGATCAGATTATCCGGAATCTCGGACTACCAGAGTTTTATTCTAATTGGTACAAGTCAATTAAAGTGTATTTAGGTTTGGCCTAGGATGTTTATATTAGTTTGCATAGTTTTAGATAAGTTCACTTACACAAAATAAATTTATTGAAATATTTTTTTTCTAGAGATAAAATATAAATAAATAAAAGTTAAAACTCCTAATTGTTTTGAAAATTATTACAAACATATGTTTATTTTATTTTAATATTTAGTGAAGAGCCAAATGTTTTGTTTAATGTTTTTATTTACGTATTGTTTAATATTACAAACAAAATGGCAATTTTCCATTTCCTATGAAAGTGACTTTAAGGTTACTTTACATAAGGGTTAATTTCCAATTTTGATCATTTCTCCGCTACTATTTGAGATACGAAAATACTTAGAACTGTATTTTTTTTGTACTGTTAAAAATAACAAATATTTTATTCGAAACATATTTCAAAAAACTAATAGTTTCTGAGATATAAGCAAATATAAAAACATAAATGTGGAGATCTTTTAAATATGAAATTTATTATGCTCTTTGGTGGACAAAGATGTTCCCCTTTTATTACATTTCTGCAAGTGTTCTGAATAATCTATTGCCATGGAGTAAGGAATTAAATAGCTAGCAGTGTATATTATTTCCTTTATGACCTTTGGTGGAGTGTTTCTGTAAAATTATGGGGAATCTATTATTTCGTTTCACAACTATTACAAGTTTTTAGTAAATCAGTCCATTTTAATATGAGAGATGGAGAAAGACTGTGCGGTGCACCGTCGTCCGTACCGTTTATTTTTAATAAGTAGAGTAACAATGTTGATTGTATAGGTGTGTATTTTTAAGGTTTATTTATTCTTCCAAATTCTAACATATTACCTAATTTTTAACAACTAAGATTATCTTCCATTATCTTTGAGAATATAATTAACGAGCTGGCTTGTGTACTGAGTGACTCAAACGCTCAGCCAATCAGATGCCTTTATTCATCTGTTGCTACTTTTCGTATTTTTTACATTGGGTGAATCTACAAAAACACTATTTCAATCGCTGAAAATTTTATAAAGTCATCGGTGATTTTATAAAATTACCATCAGTCACTGGTTAATGTTAATAAGCTAAGTAAAGGTTTGATTAGTTTTGAGTTACGTTTTATAATATATTCAGCATAACTTATATGTTTTATAAAATCAATGGTAGATGTAGAAAATACCGTTGATGTTTCATACTTTCACCAAAGTGGATAGGTATATTAAAAAAATTACTGGTAAATTACTTTTACTTTTGGTGATTCTATACATTCACCAGTAATTTTATAAAATAATGAATTGAACACATTCGCATTAATATATTCAACATATTTCTCTTCATACTATAGTTATTATATGAAATTTAAAAACATAGTTGGATAAAAGTTTTTCGAAATGTCAATATACGCTCCGAAACAATCATTTACCCGCATTTGACCACTTAGAAATGTTGTGATTATTTTATTAATTAGTTAAAAATTGTTTTATATAATTTTATGGGAAGCAAATAGCAATTTATTTGACACACCCTTATATAGAACTCTATAAAACGATCACAATCACCATAGAATACAAGACATTTGAGTTTAGGTAACTTTTCAACAAACACAGTCGACAATTTTAATTTTATAACTATTCATAATTTTAGAGATTATATATTTTGTTTTTAGCACATAATCACGAAACAATTAAAAAACAAGTCAAAATTGAGGTAAGGGGAGTTTAGCTCTATATTTGCGTTTGGAAGCCTAATAACTAAAGCATTCGCCTCACTTTAGGTTTTGAATTGGAATTCTCAAGGGCCATTGCCTTACATTTGTCAGCCTTTTGTTTGTCTTCAATAGCCTTTGTTATGTAAGGTGGATTTCTAATCGGCATGGATCGTCTGCGTCTTGGATCTACAAGCTCTGGCAGGAGACAATCTAGATAGAACTGGCTCAGTTTTTTCTCCATGTGGCTAGCCCAAAATGCATCGTCTCTGAAAATCTTCTCGACCTTTATACCCACATTTTTCCATAAAACAAAGAGGCAATAACTTCTCCTGGTCACGTGAAGTTGGCCTTTCACTTGATAGTAGTGTGTTTTTGTTAATGCGCGTAATTTCTCTTTTGTCCTTGCTTATGTTTCAAAAAGTAAACTTTCTTTTTAAAACAGCTTCTTCTGGTGTCATGTTCCTTGCTGAGGGTGGACACTTCACTTCAATAATGGTGTCAGATCCTATTAGACCATCGGGAGTTGCTCCCAAGTAAGATAATTCCGGATCAACAAAGAGCCCACAAGGCTCAACTTTAATATTCATTTTATTTTCAAGAGCCAATATACCATTCTTCTCATCATCTCTACCGTACAGCATTGCATCTGTGTCAAAATCATCATAGAGCATACCTTGAACAGCCTTTTCACAAGATGTGTGAGGAAGTCTTCGACAAACGGGTCCAAAGTTAGAGGCAGTGAGCAGCTTTCACCGTACTTCTTTCCATCGACCACTATTTATTTGGAGAAGTGTCCCTCTTTCAAGCTCCTCACGTTGCTTTGATGTGCTTGGTAAAGTAGAAATAAATCTAATTTTCTCTCTATCAAATTTTTCCGTAACCATATCAGGCTTCTGAGCACAAGGCCCATAGTCTTTGTCATTATTAGACAACCTAGGTCTAAATGGGTTCTTTTTCTTCACTTTTGCAGGCAGACTTCTTGTTCTTTCAATTTGACGAAGTCTTCACATCTCCATCTTCTTAGTAAACTTCCCGGGACTAGCTTGGTACATTACTTTGTGTATTTTATATAGAGGAGTTTTAGTATTGTAAGAAACTACAGCAGCATGACTTCTAGAAGAGTAGGACATATTAAGGCAAAAATGAACCCTTTTCTCACGGATAAGGTAAGACAGTGGTGCACAACCCATGGCCCGCCATGCCATTTATTGCGGCCAACCAACTAAATGAAATTTGCAAAATAAATTCCTAGCATATTCTCATATTACTTAGACTAGGTTGTCAGCGAAATATGATTAAAAGTTTTATTAAGGGACGAAAGCATTTAAAGTTTATGCTTAGTAAGTCTACCGATACTTCAACAGCAGCTATGACATCGAGTCCGTTTATTTATGGGGACTTTGTTAATAATTGTTTGATAGCCGAATCGTAAAAACCTTGTGTTAATTGCGTGAAGAAGTTTGAGTAAATATGTCTTGATTGAATATCTATGTAACGCAGTGTCACAGATATTGCACGTATTATTGCATCGAAATTTTTGAAAATTTCAAAAAATTGGCATCTATTTTTTCACTAGCCATATATGAGTTCTCTGACATAACATCAACCGTTCAAATGAGCATATTTGCTCCAGGTGTGACGTAAGAATTCTAAATTTATTAATAACTCGTCTTTCTGTACTCCATGGATGGACAGATCAAGGCTGCAAGGCATCAAAAAGGTATTTGTATAAATTTGTCTACAATGATTAGAGCAAACAATGGAATAGTGTCTCTCCTCACAAAGCATATGTGATAACTTTGCCACGCCAACACACTTATTGCATATCACTGCATTATAGGCTTACACCAGTAAAATTTGGTTGTAAAATATCTGGGCTAAAGAAATCTGATACGGACATTAGTGCAAACAGAGAACTTCATTAAATCAGAGGACTCAATCACCGACAATTCAAAGGATTCCTCAATGGAAACCGAGGCCAAATATGGTGACCGTGTTTACTGCAGCAGAGGCAAGGTTTTGAAAACTTTCAGAGGAAATCAAGAGAAAAATAATTACATCTCAGATTTAGCAAACAATGTATCAGTATTCCAGGCAAAACTAAGATTATTATAATTTGAAGTTAAAAATGTACTAATTTCTGCGCTGTAAAGAAATGTTTCCCTCACATGAAATTTATTCCTGCTAGAAATATGCTGGTCACATCAGCCGAATCCAGGAAACTTTCTGAGAAGATTTGTGATTTAAATTGTGACAAATTCCTATTCAAGATATTTCCCAAACTCTTATTTTGATGTTAGGTTATGAAGGAGTTTGGGCAAGGGAAATGGTAGCGTTATTCTTTACAAAATTTAGCTAACAATGTATCAGTATTCCAGGCAAAACTAAGATTATTATAATTTGAAGTTAAAAATGTACTAATTTTTGCGCTGTAAAGAAATGTTTCCCTCACATGAAATTTATTCCAGCTAGAAGTATGCTGGGCACATCAGCCGAATCCAGGAAACTTTCAGAGAAGATTTGTGATTTAAATTGTGACAAATTCCTATTCAAGATATTTCCCAAACTCTTATTTTGATGTTAGGTTATGAAGGAGTTTGGCAAGGGAAATGGTAGCGTCATTCTTTACAAAATTAAAGTAAGATATTATTTTCAATATTTTCGATATTTTTTCTTTCCGGGGGGGCGGGGGAGGGAGATCAACCCTATCGCCCCCTCCGGAATCCACCACTGTTTAAGATATGTTGATGATCGTGATTATGCTATTTTTAAGCACTACATATTATGTACGTATATATTTATTATATCTGGGCCACCTAGCCCCAGAATATTACTAGCCCCGTCGTTAAAACAAAGATCCTATACTGTACATCTTTTTTGTGCAAAGGAAGACTTATTTTTTATTACAAGGTTTTATTGCAATCTATTCAATATACAAATAAACTTATTTTCCTTTTGTAAAAATATTGATCTGATTACAAACGTTTTTTTTTTAAATAGTCATTGAGCTTATTTAAAGCTTGCTCATTCTTAGCTTGGTTTTATGATTTGCAATGGTAGATTCTGGTAAGAAGGGTTTTATATAAAATACACCAATTTTTTGTTGGTCAACATTGATAACATTTTAATTAATTACCAGTGTTAGTTTATAAGCAGGCCTATAATATGAATAGTCTGATAAACATAAAAAACAGTCTAAATGAACTATATTAAAATGTGTCCTTTGGATCCACCTACCTTTGTGGTTCTGTAAAAGCGCTATCATTATCCATATCAAAGTAATGTTCTGATGGAACGGCATAACTAACATCATTCACAACTACAGTCTCAATAGATGTGATGTGTGGACTCTCAGTTAGATCACCGTTATCTGCCTCCAGCAACTTTGGTTTTTTTCTATTACAATTAAAATCAGTTTGCAATTGTCTCCAAAATGCTCTTTAATGGTATGAAAAATTAAAATTGAAAAATACGGTAAAAAGTATTTTCTTTAACACTGCATCTTACTACCCGTTCGGGTGTTATGCTTATGTACTAATTAAGCTAAGGGTTTTGGGATTAGGAAGGTTATATCAATATTAAGTATGCCCTCATTTACGTGGAGGGAGAGTAGTAAACCATTTTGGAAAACTACCCTCAGTACACCCGACCTAGATTCGAACCTTAAACTCCCCGTCATCAACAGTCTATAGTATATTGCGAGAGTAGAGCTTTAGATCACGCGGCCACCAAAGTGGGTGTATAAAAATAAAAAAGTCTCTTAGTGATTTTTGTAGGCACTGCAATTAATTCCCTAAGGTCCAATAATTTTGTAATTAATAAAAATTACCTTATTTTATTCTCGGGGTCTTAATACCTATCCGGGAAACATGCATTTTAATAAAGCTAATAGAGTTGGAATGGGTAAAGTAAAACTTAGTTAAAATGTACCCAAATTTTCAAGGAAGACGTGTATGGAAAACATTTTAAAAAATACCATAGCTACACCCGGCCGGGATTTGAACCCCGATGACTATGTCAACGGGAAACCACGTTAAATGAACTTAGCGTGTACGTCATTACAGTTTAGGTTTTTTTCACAAGTTTGTAATATACAGTTAGGATTCACGACAGCCTATAGTAGTCTTGGAAGAAAGATATGTTTAGAACAAATAAAGAAAGATACAGTATTTATATCTTTATTTAT
Source organism: Timema cristinae (assembly GCA_039000515.1). NCBI lineage: Eukaryota > Metazoa > Arthropoda > Insecta > Phasmatodea > Timematidae > Timema > Timema cristinae. Next base: position 389,756 of record JBCFYV010011164.1, read on the forward strand.
ATAGGATTTTTTTAAATTGTCATTGATAGGATTTATCAAAAACAAAGTTGCAAGATATAAAATAGTTTTTAAACCTGTCAAAGAATGGTTCTTTATTAATGTTTTTCAACACATTTATTGTTTTCACTGAGGTGTTCCCATACACACTACAGGCAAACGCTGGCATATTTGTTTCGATATCACCTTTAATATATCCCAAATCCTAAATTTAGTTTATTGGAATATTTCAATCGGGCATCGTTTAAAAAATCCCAATTTATTAGGAAGGTATTTGATATTTTCTCTAGCTGTAAATTATCATTTTATAGATTAATATATAAAATTCAGCTTTACATATTTTACTTGAAAAATAGATAATTAAATTGGAATTACATGTTCTAAATTAATAAATTTGTAGACTACCTTTGTTTCCAATATTATTTTAATTCTATTCCTCGTCTTTTCTTACGTGGGGCGCATAAATGTAGATGTGATTTATATATAGCCTCTTCTTCTGTCAAATCCCGAAGTATTCATTGTGACTTCTCAAGACAAACGTCAATACTACTGTAGCATAAATGTGCTAATGAGTTATTTCTGACTTCTCTTACCTGCCTTTAGCCCAAAGCACCAGGCTTGGGTCAGGCGGACACTATCCACATTCCTTTTGTGTTTACTTCCTTCAACAAACCTCTCCTGCCCCCCTCCCCAAAACCATTTCCTCGTCCCTCGTTCGGGTAGTTCAGAGTCTTTCCTCCAGATATCAGAACAACCGTTAAAAAAATAATCGTTTTAAAATAATATTTATTCCGTTTTTTCTGTTGTGACTATGGATTTTTTTTTATGGAAACGTCTTAGTTAGATAATATTGTATATATATAGCTTTTAAATTTTTATTATTTATTTCTGAATCACGATTTATTTTAAACGAATCTATTAAGGATTTATGAGCTTTTCAAACATATAATGAAATAGATTAAAACATAGGTACGTCGCCATATTCTTACGCTCTTCAAAAATGCAAAATAATATATTATAGCATTTTTTATTGTTTCGTAAACATGATTTCCCTAAGAGTCTGCACGGTCTTCTTTGCCACATTTGGGAGCAATGGCGGTACAGGTCTAATATCCTCTTAAGTAACATTTTATATAAACCAAATAAAAATATCACTTTAAAGAAAATACTAATATAATTTCAAAAGGATAACTCGGTAATGACGTTATATTAATAACTGAGGTTATATAATTCAACGTAATTTTACTAACAGAACCCCACCTTCATGGACGCATGGTCTAAGGAGTCACTCCCAGAGTAGACTATACTACCGATGACGGGTAGATGAGGGTTCTAATCCCGGCAGGGTGTATTGAGGGAGGTTTTCCCTTAATGGTTTTCCACCTTTCTTCTAAGCAAATGCGGGTACACCTTTAAATTCAACCGTCCTCGTCCCTAACTCATTAGCGTAATTTAATACATATGAATATAACCCGAATGGTTAGTAAGGCGTGGTGCTATAAAAAACAGAATAGTAATTTATAAATGTGTGTTGATCCGTTCCAAATCATTTTCTTAAATAAATAAAAATAAAAAACTAAGTTCTTCTTATGTGTGCCTTTAGCAAATATGTTGATAACAGTGGTTTTCCTTTACATGCACTGGATTTACTTTAATGTATGCATACGTTGAATTAACATTTAGGCTACACCTGTTATAAAGCTGATTACCACACATATGGAGCCATAGAAGAAAGAATCCAGTAACTTTTCCAAATAAGGTTCTCAATAGCAGCTGCACTGTAGCCGCTATGTGTGTTGTTTTTGCACCCATCTAGGTTATACTTATATTTACACTGATAAGGTAGGGACCAATTAGGGAGCTATAATTTTAGTGGAAATGTGCCTGAATTTGTGTGAAGAGAAAACCATTTATAAAATATCACCCTCAGTACACGCGCCCGGGATTCACAACGCCACCTTCCTTTCACTTATAGACATGGACTAGACTAAGGGTTTTAAACTTAATATAGTGCCCGAGGGCCACAATCAAATCTACTAGTCTTTTAGCGGACCGCAACATAATAAGCTAATATTTGTCATCTTATGAAAAAACGAGAACAGGTATTTTAATTGTTAATGAAAAAAATGGTAATTTAAACCTGTTTGATTACACACTAAACGAATTTTCCTACTAAGATATATTATCTTTGATACGTTAATATAACACAGCAGATGTAATACAGAAATTAAACATAAACATCACGAAGCTTTAGAGGAATATTCCTACACATGTCAAAACTTTCTGTTTCTTGACAAAAACATTGTAGAGTGCTTTTCCAAGAAACTTCGTTGGCCACAAAGGGGGGAAAAAAGCACAGCGGGCCACGTGTGGTTGGCGAGTCGCTAGTTGGAAACCCTAGACTAGGTCATATGTAATTGACGGCTTAGTCCTGTTTCTCAACATTGCCGACTAAACCTAATTTAATCAGTAAATATTCCGCAAAAATATCTGCGCTGTTAAGCCATATTAGGCGGAAGGCTTAGAAACTTAGTAAATGATATTATTAGAGGCAAGTAAATATAACCGTTTCGAACTAAATGTATAGTATGTTTAATTTTTAAAAATATTTTTTTTTAGGATTTCAACTTTGGTGAAATAGCACTTTCTAGCATCTTAAATTAAAATACTATATTGGTCATTGTTTATCTTTTTAGTTTGAGCATTGAACACTTGTAAGAATTTCAACACAACACAAAAAACTTTTTTTAGTGAAACAAATTCTTCGGTCACTGAGGTTTGAGCAATATCAGATTGACTTAAGCATCAATACAGCCAACGGATATATATATATATATATATATATATATATATATATATATATATATATATATATATATATATATATATATATATATATATATATATATATATATAAAACCTATTGATGCATGTGTGAATGCAGTTTTTGGGATTGATATGGCTATGACTAATAGCAAGTAAGTATGTCTTCTTGCATGTGCTCAGAAATTTGATGGTGAAAACGCCTTTGTCCCTCGTAAAAAAAAAACTTATATTGTGTTATGACTTAAGGAACAAAGTTCGTATATTCATCGTGGCTTTAGTGTGTGTGTGTAGGGTTGCATTGACGAACGTACAGGGGCTCAACTCCTAGCCCTTTTTATATTTAGTGTTTGTTTTAAAAACACAATTGGGGCTGTTATCACCTTTGATTACATTGATGTTTAGAATCATAATAATTTAAATAAATAACTAGCCACGTTTGGGTGCACGTGGACTAAGGCATCATCCTCGTCTTGTCTGGTTTGTTGGTGACAGGGAGGTCGGGTTTTGAAACCCAGCAGAATGTACCGAGGGTGATTTTGATAACTGTTTTCCATTCTTGCTTCACAAAAATGGCGATTTATTTAATCTAAAATTGGCATTTTTATTACTTACTCCGGTATTGTAAATACTGTATTCAAATAGACCGGACGGGCAATAAAAGGTAGTTAACGTACATTTAAACTCAATTCAAAGTAATGCAACACATTTGAACAGATCCAAAATTAAAATAATTACTTTATATATTAAAATAAATAGCAAACCCGTGCGTGAATAGCTTAATTGTTAAGTAAAATTGAAATAAATATAGAAAGAGGGCTGTAAGATGGTAGGGGAATGTTTCCGTAGATGCGTATAAGGAGGGAAGGGTGGCCTATGATCTTGAGGGGGTGGAGTGGTTCGGGTAAGGTCTTAAGGGCTGGATACCCTCACCCGAAGATGCATTTGGGGAGGGGGTGGGGTGGATGGGGTCTTTCCCGATTTCCGGTAAAAAAAAATGTAATTTTAATAGTGGTTGCATATCTTCAGGTCAACACATTTCAGTTAAAGTACTCATTTCTCATTTTAGACCCATAAAATAGGTCGATTTTGGGTCCGATAAGAATATAAACTTTCGTATTAAGGATATAAATATCCAAATCTTCGTCTAATTTGTTTCCTATTATTAGTACTTATGTGTTTCAAGACTTGATAACATTATGTGGACGGACGGGGTGACAAATGGAGAATTCCTAAGAAGATTGAAGGAGAAGAGAGACATTTTGGATGTGATTTTTAAGCGCAAAGCAAACAGGATTGAAAACATTCTTAGGAGGGACTGTCATATGCACGACGTCATAGAAGAAATGGTTGATAGAAAGAAGAGCCTAGGAAGAAGAAGGATTCAAATATTAGATGACTTGAAGTAAAGAAGAAAATTCTGGGAGCTCAAGGATGAGGCATTTGTGGTCCAAGTTCACTGACAAAAGAAATAAACCTTTCGTAAGACAGAACATATAATATTAATGTTTTTAAATCGTTAAACACACAATGGTATAAAAGATGGGGGGGGGGCGGGATCTTTGGAGTTCGCCTATATTGATCTCCAAATCCCTTGTGGACCCTATCAGTCCTACTTTCTCACCTTACAAAGCCTATATTCTGACTCTGATCGAGAGTGCTAGTTTTCAGATGACAACCACTTTAGTTTCAATGGCCAAGGCTGGTCCTTGTGTAATTGTTTTAGTAACTTTACCTATTCCTATTAAGAAATGTACTTCTTTGTTTCTAAGTATTTAATCTAAGCCTGAGTGCTAACCTGTTAACCGAGGTCACACCAAAGTAAAAGTTCCCCAACCTCCTTACCATCTATAAATTCTGAATATTAGAGTAGTGAATCATCTATAGTTCATTTTGAGTCAAAATTATACATATTCATAGTGATTTTAACTGAAAACTTTCTATTTTAGCTTTATATATATTGAAGGACTAGCCCCCTTCCCCGTAAAAAAATATGGTAAATAATCCTGTAAAACAAAGCTTCAAATCATCCATCATGTCAATATAAAAACAAAACTTTTTTACTTTTTTTTAAAAAAATACAGTCCTACCATCACTATATAGCCCCCTCCCTCTTTTTATCCTCCCTCCTATTTTCATCTCATTCCTCTTTCCCCACCCTTACCCTCCAGCCCCCTTCACCAACCACACTTTCCCTTCAACAACTTTTTTTTTCCAACGACTATATGATATACTATCGACATTTTTATGAGGAATAGATTAAATTTTCAAAATAAAATATAGGCTATGCTACTTGCTAATAATGTAGCTTTATATTGTCGAAAGAATTTTTAAAATCAGTCCAGTAGTTTTTGAGTTTATCCATTACAAACAAAAAACAAAAAATCAAACCTTTCATCTTTATAATATTAGTATAGATCTAGTGACTCAAAACTATTTGAGCATAGATCATATTGACACATTATTAGAATATTATCAATGTATAAGATTTGAGAAGATCAGGTGGACAGACAGGGCGACAAATGAAGTCCTAGGAAGAGTGGGTGAGAAGAGAACCATTTTGGATGTAATTCTTCGGTACAAAGCAAACTGGATCGGGCACATCCTTTTAAGAAGAACGATCTTCTTCTCAACATCATATAAGTAAAGGTTGAGGTAAAGAGGAGCTTAGGAAGGAGGATTCAAATACTGGTGGACTGGAAGGAAAGAATAACATTCTGGGAGCTGAAGGAGTGGGCAGAGGACATGGCGCATTGGTGGTCTAAGTTAACCGACAAAAAGAATGGACTTGTCGTGAGACAGAACACCTAATAATAACTATGGAATTTAATTAGATATGACAACTCGAACTGAATTTGCCCAAAGTTAAATAGAACACCTTTGTAACTGATGAGAATCAAACCTTGGCCATCCACGTGACCAAACTTGCCAATAGCCCTTTGTTTCAAGCGTGCATGTCCCGACCCACTGAACCAATAAAGGTACAAAACATGGCAGTTCCCTCTTGGGGTCCAATTTGCCACCATATTTTGGCATCTCTGTGAGGTTAGTGCGCCCCCTCCTAATATAGTCATGAGTGACGTCACCCCTCAACCTGTGACGTGGGTCAGCCAGCGCAGTGGGACGGAGAAAGTAGTCACTAACGACAGACCTACCTACGCCGCGCAACCTCCCAGGAATTCCAAGCACGCGCTCGTTAAAAGTTTCCTCATTTACTTTTAGGAGTTCATATAATTTCTAACCTAAATACAGTATTTTCAGAGCGCTTTTAATGAATCGTGATGGAACTGAGTAACAAATTTAAATAACTAGATATTGTTTTCCCAATTTTATCTATTTATTTATTTTGCATAGTGTCTTATTAAGGTAGGGCGCCACAGCCACCGGACTGGACTTGACTTGACATGACCAGCGTTGACTTGACATGACCGGACTAATGCGGATAAGCGCCACAGTGAACAGACTTGAGTTGACTGTAGTATATTTAACATATCAGTTTATTCTGTATTTCTCTCAGCATTATATGAATTCCGGGCAACAGTTATTGGATTTAAGTTTTGAATCCGATTCAGATGATGTTTTGGATGGTTGTTCATTACTGCTATCGAAAAGGAAGAGAGCACGTATAAATACATATGTGGAAGAAATAAATGTGTTAGACGAGTTTCATCTATACTCATATTATAAAGAGGAAAGATTTGTTTTTTGTTTGTAATGGATGAACTCAAAAACTACTGGACCGATTTTAAAATTTCTTTCACCAATATAAAGCTACATTATCAGCGAGTAAGATAGGTTATATTTAATTTTGAAAATTTAATTTATTCCTCATAAAAATGTCGATAGTATATTATATAGTCGTTGGAAAAAAAAAGTTGTTGGAAGGGAAAGTGAGGTTGGTAAAGGGGGCGAGGGGGTAGGGGTGAGGAAAGAAAAATAGATGTAGTGACGAGGAACGCAAAAAAAAAAAATAATTGGGGAAACGAAGGGAGTAAATGAAAGTGGAGGAAGCTGAAAAATTAATTTGATTTTAACAATTTGTTTGATTGGTGTATATACAATTCCTTTCGCGCCTAGAGCAAACAAAATTATAGAGGAATGAGATGAAAATAGGAGGAAGGATAAAAAGAGGGAGGGAGTGATGGTAGGACTGTATTTTCAAAAAATAAGTAAAAAAAAGTTTTGTTTTTATATTGACATTATGGATGATTTGAAGCTTTGTTTTACAGGATTCCTTACAATATTTTTTTACGGGGAAGAGGGCTAGTACATTAATAAAATCTTTGACAGCTGAGCAGTTTAAAAACTTCTTTCGACTGACCAAATCATCCCACAGAATGTTTCTTCCAAATAACATTTCAAAATTTCACAAACTTTACGATAGTATGAATTTAAATTAATCATCTTTATTATAAATAAGATTTAAAGAGGGTGTAACATCACATAAACATGTCATCGTAGTTGAAGACCAAAGCTTGTACCAAATAAGGGAATGAATAACAACCAAGAAGATGTAATTTATATTGTTCAGATTATGCATGTTACTAGCAAGCAAAGTAAAATGATGATTCCTTTTTACAAATGTTTGTGAAAAATTATTTTACTGTAAAAAATAGAATTAAAAATGTAAGTTATAGAAATAATATTTCCCTCTCACGATTTAATGTTCAGTCTAGCTGCCATTTCATCCCAAATTTTGTGTTTCATCCTGGCGTTGCGAAAATTCTTGTTACTTGTGTCATACAATACACTGTGCTCTCGGACTGTCTCTAAAAGTTTATCTTCCAAATAAATTTTAAATTGTTTTAATAATATTAGAACGTAAAATACATAATTAGTTGTAGTAAGGAACAATATATATCCTATTAGATAAAAATAGATATCAAATTGAAGGATATGAATAAGATAGAAATTGGTTATTAATATAAATTATATTGACAATATCAATTAAGTATAATTTTCATAAAGAGTCAATGGACTGAGTGGGAAAGTTGTTGTTAAAACAAGAAACAAAAATCAATTAGAATCAATAATTGTGAGTGAAAATAGATATGTATTGAGAAAAGTTTAATTAGGTTAAAAAGTAATAATTGAACCTTTACAAACACATTAAAAATGTGAGTCAAAAAGCACATATATAACAAAATAATAAAACATTAAAATACATGTATTATAGACATTAGTTAAAATAAAATAAGGTGTATAATATTGATGACAAGATAATTATGATTAGAAAAGAATTAATAAAGTTCCATTGAGAATTGAGCCTATACTTGCTTAAAAGTTATTTTTAGAACAAACCAATTTAATAACTTTTAAGCAAGTATAGGCTCAATTCTCAATGGAACTTTATTAATTCTTTTCTAATCATAATTATCTTGTCATCAATATTATACACCTTATTTTATTTTAACTAATGTCTATAATACATGTATTTTAATATGTTTAACTATTTTGTTATATATGTGCTTTTTGACTAACATTTTTAATGTGTTTGTAAAGGTTCAATTATTACTTTTTAACCTAATTAAACTTTTCTCAATACATATCTATTTTCACTCACAATTATTGATTCTAATTGATTTTTGTTTCTTGTTTTAACAACAACTTTCCCACTCAGTCCATTGACTCTTTATGAAAATTATACTTAATTGATATTGTCAATATAATTTATATTAATAACCAATTTCTATCTTATTCATATCCTTCCATTTGATATCTATTTTTTATCTAATAGGAAATATTAGAACGGTTTATAAAATCAAGTTTTAATATTCGAGAACTTATTTTTAAGAAGAATATAGAGACACTTTAAATATAATTTTAAGTACTTTAAATTTGTACTTTAAATAAAATATTAATATGAAAATGGTAGACGTGCGGTAGGTAAACAATTGCACACGTGCTGGAGATAGTGTTGTTACGAGTGGTGGGGGAAACAGACTCAGTTTTCCAATTGGGACCGTACTCGACCCGACTCCGGTCGGCAGATCATGTCAAGTCCAGTCAAGTCTGGTCGCAGTGGCGCCGCACCTTTACCCGTTTGGGTTATATGTTTATATACTAATTACACTTATGTGCTAGGGATTATCACGTTCTAATTTAAAAGAAGTGCACCCACATTTGTGTGGAGGTAGAGTGGAAAGTCATTTAGGGAAAACTACTCTTTAGTTCACCCGACCGGGATCAAACCCAAATCTCCCCGTCATCGGTGGTCTAGTCCAACACGAGAGTAGCGCGTTAGACCATACAACCAGCGAAACGGATTAGGTTTCTAGCTAGATTATAGATCAAATTAGAGTTTTAAGTTGGTATCAATGGCTTAAAATATGCATCATAGTGAAATTAGAATAGAGGGAAAATTTACTCACTACCTGCTCGGATTATACACATATGTATTAATGTGGGGTGGAAAGCTAAGCCTACGTGAGAAACCGCTAGTGTGTTTGCAGTTTTTATGTCAAAACTTGTTTTTGGCTAAAATAAATAACTTTAACTCTAGTATAAACATAGATTTTAATTTTCTTCACATTTTGAAATGAATAGTTCTGATTATGTCATGGATCTCCTGGAATTAAATGATATCTTTCTCTCTTCATTTAAAAAGTTTGTCATCTAATGCCGCTATGCTCATGACCAATATTCAACAATTGTTGATATCACCCCATGTGAAGAAAATTAAACTCTTTGTATTGGAGCAATATTTGATTATTAAAAAAGAAGTTTTGCCATAAAACTGCAAAAAAACACAGGCCCTTTCTCGCGTCCCCTTCCGTCCCACATGGCGATAATATGGTAGGGATAAGAAAGTTTTGAATTTAAGATTAAGAGTAATTTGTGTGGGGGGGAGAGTGCACACCCATTTAGGAAAAATATACCGTCTCTACACCCGACCACCCTGTCATCGACAGGCCAGTCTAACGCGAGAGTGACACCTTAGACCAAGGGTCGAAAATTTTTTTGGGTGCCGATCGATTTATTGACTTACAGAAGGTAGCGATATCTCTCGTGTTTCTCCACTCTACTTTAGATTTTACCCGCTTCGGTGGCATTGTTGGCTAACGCACTAGTTTCGTCTTAAGCCAGACTGCCGAGGATGGGGAGATCAAGGTTCAAATCTCGGTCAGGTGAACTGGGTGGGGCTTTCCCTAAATGGTTTTCCACTCTCCCTCCACTCAAACGTGGACTTACTTCCTATAAATTCAACCTTCCCAATTCCGGACCCATTAGCGTAATTAGTACTTAAGCTACCGAACGGATATCAAGACGCGGTGCTAAATAAATAAGTAATTTAGATTTATTTTTAGTCTATAAAATTTTGTATTTATTAGTTAAATTATTGGTGACCTGGTGATCTAGGGATAAGGTGTCGGACTTCTGTGCTGGGGTCCGGGGTTCAATCCTCGGTCCCGGCACAGATTTATCTGATTACCAAACCCTTCCTTCACCTCTGACAAGACTGGTATTAATCACAACTTGTGGATGTGTGGAATGCCAGGCCTCCACCGTGGTTCGGATCCCACGTTAAACTGTAGGTCCTCCATTTTATCACACAATTACCCTACCATTACACATTAGCGTAAGTGCATATAACCTGAACAGGTAGTAAGAAGCGGTGCTAATAATAATAATAATAATAATAATGATAATAATAAGTTAAATTTAATCTTCCCTCTAATATTTGTCTTCAACTTTATAGAAACAAATATAGAATATAAAAAATATTTTTTTGACTTTTAAATCTCTTCTAACATTTTGGCCCCACTCGACTATTATTTGGAAGTACTTGACCTATTTGTGAGTTCAAAAGATATACTTTGTAGCCGATGTTATTTTCTTAAACGATCGATTGAAAATTGCCGTTGGTATAGACTGGTCGATCGGTATCAACCAGTCGCCAAACCTTGCCTTGGCCCATTCGGTCACTGAAGCGGTTGTTTTCCTATCGTAGTAGACGGGTGTCATTCATGCTTGCCCCCCCCCCCCTCCTCCTGTATCAACATTATTACGTGTCGCCGCTAAACCACTTTCCTAATTACGGCGTTGAATGTTGCCGCTCCACATATGACCGAACAAAATCTTACTGTGTTATTATTTGTGAGGGCCTCTGCCGGTACACACCCAAACCTCAAAACTAATACGGGTGTGACGTAACCCGCGAGAGGAGATATTCTATTCGGATGATTACGGAGAAGAACCAACAGGCCAGACTTGCAATGACTATTAACCTCCCAAATATGGCGGGTCCAGTAGTTACGTCAGTTCCTGCTCGTAATGTTCTTAGGTATGGGGTTCACACACACGTCCATTGACACTTCAGTAAACAAATGTTGGGTTGATGGCATTGCAATGTTCTTACACAACTTTGGCTAAAAGGGGGGCAAACAAGTACATAAATGAAGTTTTTTTATTATTAATTACATTTAAGAATCAAATAGCTAAAGCTATTATTTATGCTTTTAGTGAGGATTACTCCATCTAGATATAATTTTTCTGAAAATTGAAAAATGACACCTGGGCACTGGAATCGAACCTGGGACCTTTGGATTAGTACGCCAATGGTCTTACCACTGAGAGATTCAGGAATCGTCCCGTGACCAGGGTCATTCTTCACTCATATTTTAAGGCAGAGTGCGGAACTCGTCGGCTACACATGTGTGATTTTATTAAGATTATGATTTCCACACGTCCATCATAGACGCTGCCTTAAAATATAGTGAAGAATGATCCTGGTCACGGGACGATTCCTGGATAGTTCAGTAGGCAGAGCATTGGCGTACTAAGCCAAAGGTCCTGGGCTCAACTCCCATGTCCAGGTGTCATTTTTCAATTTTCACAAAAATACATTTACATACCAACTGGCCTCGTGGTAAAATGGTCAAAGACTCTGGCTAGTGTCCTAGAGGTCCGGGTGCGATTTCGGCTGCTATCAGTGGATTTTACACAAAAAGGGAATAACTCCCATGGTTACCTGGGTTTGGTTAGTTAGGTTAGTTAGGCTAAGTGGGTTAAGACCATAATTTGCCTCCACCCTCATACTCACTATCACTTCACTTCACCTCACCTCATCTCATCGGGACTTGGAAAGAGTCTCCAAGGAAAGGATGTACGATTAGTACATTCGGGCGTCCCCTGGGCAAAGGTACATTAGCACCGGCTAGGCTAGTCTTACCACGAATGGGCTACAGCTTGATTGACACCATTATTATGATCAAACCATGTTCTTCATGTGTGTGTTTTTTTTTTTACCCCGCGTCATACTACCCGTTTGGTCTATCCGCATGTTTACGCTAATAGATTAGGGATTAGAAAGGTACAATATAGATGATCTGTACCCACATTTAATTGTAGACAAAGTTTTTGATGCAAGAGCTGTAAATACCAATAATAATACTATACTGCTCTATAAAGTACTGTATGTATTCTCCATACCGGATATGACATCACGCTTTGCCATGAAAACATTAAGATGAAAGGTGACGCGGGAAAAGGCCACTGTTTTTGCAGACTTTATGGCAAAACATTTTTTTCGGCTAAAATAGATGACATAGTATGTTGCTTCAGTACAAACATAGTTTAATTTTCTTCTCAATAGTGGTATCAACAGTTCCTGAATATCCACCATGAGCATGGCGGCACTAGATGAGAAACTTTTTAAACGAAGGAAAAAAAAGTTATTAAATTCCATGACCCTCTTGATAGATAATCAAGAACTGTTGATATCAACATGTGAAGAAAATTAAATTATATGTTTGTATTGGGGCAGTATTTGATTTATTTTGGTAAACAAAGTTTTGTAATAAAATCTGTAAAAACATTGGCTTTTTCTTGCATCCGCATCCATCCCACCTTAAACCTCATTTGACTTCTTTCTGTGAACAGCTATCTTTTATTTGAATCAATTCTCGCAGATTACGGTGGGCAGGACATGCAGAGTGCATGGAAGAATCTAGAAAACTATTCAAGGTATTTACTGTTAGACTTATTTTTAACACCACGTCGTATACTTACCTGTTCCGATTATACGCTTGTACTATTACGCTAATGGGTAGGACGTGTACTCGCATTTGCGTGGAGGGAGAGTGAAATACCATTTTGGAAAACCACCCTCAGTGCACCGATTGAGATTTTGAAACTCGATCTCCCGTCACATATTCTGCCCTTACGTCAGTCACATATTTTGCCCTTACGTCCGTCAGGTACTCAGCCCTTACGTTATGCGTGAATAATGAGCCATGGCAAAGGACGTACCCAAGCTAGTTCAGTGGTGATAAAAAAATTCCTCCGCCAATCCATATTTCACTATTTTTTTCCACATTCTCACATAGCCACATCTTACCAATTGTCTTAGCTAGCCACTTTTTATGTTGTTTTTTTCTTTTATTTAATCAATTTAAAGATTTTTGTTTATTTATAACACTAAGGCCGCTTTTGTGTGTTTGCTCACCTAAAATATACTAATAATCCTACATGAGCTGTCCTTCCCACACCCCTTACCTGGCAACAATTGAGAGAACGCGCTGCGGTGGCCGCATGGTCTAAGGTGTTGAGCTCTCAATAGACTAGACTGTCGATGACTGGGAGATAGTGGATTGATCCTGGTCGGATGTACCTAGGGATTTTTCCTAAATAGCTTACTATTCTCTCTCCACGCAGATGCGGGTACACTTACTATAAATTTAACCTTCCTAATACCCAAAAATCAGCATAATTAATACACCAAGCGTATAGCTTGAATGAGTATTAAGACCTGATGCTTAAAAAAATATCAAATATTGAGCTGCCCCGAACACAAACGAGGTTTCCCAAAGCTGTTGTTACGATTATAGACATGTGTTTGATGTTAAATCACCGGTACAAAGATATTTGAAACTGAAAGGGCATATTGTTGTTTTTAAACTTGATTAAAATACATGAATGACAACCTCGGTCCTCTTACAACACGTCTTTTCAAACACGTCTTTCAAACGTGGCGCACGAAATAGTGGCAACGCGACTAGGCTGTTCTGCTCATGCGCGCTACAAGTACACGTTCAATCTCACCCCTAGTCGGTATTTGAACCTGGTGACCTCTGGTATGCATGTTAACGACATCCGTCGTTAAATGATATTAAAGTATAATTTTAACGGCTACAGCGTAATGGCCTTAAGAGTCTAGTGTAACATTTTATATTATATTCCATTTATATATTCTCAAAACAGTTTTTGAACTAGGAAAAAAAAGTACCTTTTCCTAGCGCTGTGTCTTATTAACCGTTCAAGTTATACGCTTATGTACTAATTAAAGCTTGTGGTTTTAGGGATTATGAAGTTATATATAGAAGAATTGTAACCAAACTTGCGTGGAGGGAGAGTGGAAAGCCATTTTGAAAAAACCCACAGTACAACCACCCGAGATTCGAACCATGATCTCCCCATCAGCAGTTTAGTCTGTTGTAAGAGTCCGCGGTCCCGGCATAGATTAATCTGATTGACAAACCCTTCCTCCACCTCTGACAAGACATCTTGTGAATGTGGGGAATGCCAGACCTCCACCGTGGTTCGGATTCCACGTTAAACTGTAGGTCTCCATTTTATCTCACAATCACCCTACCATTACACATTAGCGTAAGTGCGTATAACCCGAATGGTAGTAAGACGCGGTGCAATAATAATTAATAATAATAATAATAATAATATATTGTAAGAGTAGTGTCTTAGACCAGACGCCCACCGAAGCGGGTCCACTTGTCTTTTAATTGAAATTAATCGAAGATATTATATAAAAATTGTTTTACCAAAAATACATTAACATATTTTGTTGAATAATTTTTAATCAACATTTAAATTTCTATATTTAAGCCTAATTTCCATATGAAAGTGTTGTTTTTTAAATAGGGTTTTCATGCAGTGTGGATCCCTCCTCCGATCATGGTAAGAGCTGAACCAGTCCTGCCCGCTTGCTAAAGCTCTCCTCTAAATTCCTTCACCAGGATCAGATCATTTACCCGTGGAGCGCCCTAAAGAGTAGTATCGGCGCTCTTCCCTACAACGTCACCAATGCACTCACACCTTGAATTTACTTTAAATTATCTAGTCATTCTAGTTTATGATAAAATTTATTTTGTTGATTAAGGATCAGAAAGAAGTGATAGGGAAGGACCAAATCTATATCTGTGTTAACTGTGTCCGCTGGAAAATGTTAGCACAGTTCACACTTTAGTATACTGTCACTGGATGAAATGAACACAGTACGCCAGAACCTCAACTATCCGGCCTATCAACTATCCAGCCCTCCGTTTATCCGGCCTGTAAACTATCCAGCCTCGTTTATCCGCCTGTAAACTATCAGCTCTCCGTATTATCCGGACTATCAACTATCCAGCCCTCCGTATATCCGGACTCTATTCAACTATCCAGCCCTCCGTATTATCCGGCCTGTAAACTATCCAGCCCTCCGTATTATCCGACAGCCTCTATTCAAACTATCCAGCCCTCCGTTACGGTATATATCTGGCACAATGCTCGGTGTTAAACAAATGAAGCAAACAATTTTTTTTAAAACTAATGTAAGTGATTTTTTTTCTAAATTTTTCACGTATTTTTTTTAAAACTTGTTTTATTTGGCTCAATACAATTTAAAACAATATAAAACATTTATGTTTCATTTCCAAAGTAAAGTTACTGTATTGTAAATAGTTTTTTTTTTTAATTTCTCGTTTAATCTTTATTGTTTACCTACAATTACTCTATTCCTATTTTACATCGCAATCAGAAAATGGTCCCATTCAATTAAAACAAAGTTAAATGTTCTGTGATAGTTAAAAACAAAAGTAGGCTAGCCCATATTAAAAATTATTAACTCTCGGATTCCGTATTATCCCGCTCTGAATACAGACACTTTAGGCCGGATAGGTACTACTTTAGTGTACACACTTCTCATTTACTAAAAATATCCGGTAGATAATTATAGCATATTTATTTTTTAAATAAGGAAGGAAATAAGTGATCTCTGACCCGAAATACAAGGGTTCATAAACCACACAATGAATTCGAGGTATAATTATTTCCAAAGCCTAGACTGCACAAACCCCGTCCAAAGATATTCTTGTGTATTTCCCTGAAATTCGCTTATCACTTCCAGTTTTCTTTTTATCCAGGAAGTTTTGTAGTTGTTTTGTCTCCTCCTTCAAAAGTTCTTATAAACGTAAACTTAGGTCGAGACATTGGGATCAAACTAAGATTTATTTAAAGTTTGTATTCTTACGGTTTTTATTTCAAAAACTTCTTGCCACATTATTGTTTAGTTTAATTTTCCAGATAATGTTATCTCAACAGTTTTTTCCACGGAATTTGACCAGAGTTTTAACTTTCATTTAATCTTGTTAGATTCCGGTAAGTCCATTACAACTATGAGAACTATTGGGGTAAGTTTACGTTTCTACTGAAGCATCATTTTAGTCATTCGACTAAAGACGGTTTTTTGTAGAAAAAACAACAGAATATTACTAATTCTAAGCTCTAAGCATGTGTAACGCGAAAGTTCTTTGCCGCACTTGCAAAGTATGCCACCTATCGCCTATCTTGAGCTAGTTCTATCCAATCCACCTCATTACACCCTTGCTCTTTCTAATGTTATCTTCCCATCTTTGTCTAGGTCCTCCAAACAGTCTCTACTCATTGTGTTTGCCACTCACTATTCTGAACACGGTTCTAGATTCTCCCAATCGCGCTGAATGTCACCCACCCTTATCTAAGAGACTTAATTATCCTAACAATATATTGTGATGAATAAAAAGTGTGTAACTCATCATTTTGTAACTTCCTTCACTTCCCACTATGTTTATACCCTTTTAGACCGAATTTCTTTCAAGCGCCTTGTTTTCGAAAACCTTGTATTTATTTATCTTTAAATCGTACAATAATGGACCCTATATCGCGCAACCTTCCATCCGAACTTAGTCATTCATCGTAGGACTTGACTACACTAAAAATGGTTAAGAGTGTATCAGACATTGATCACCTCCTTAGATAGACTGTGACTCAACCCTCTTATGATAGAAATTGGTTTTTTATTCCCATGATGTGAAATTAAGTGAGGGTACTCTGCTGATTCCTAGAAGTGCGGTTTCAGGTACCTCCTTCATGGGTTAAATGTGCATTTAAAAGCCATCATTCAAACTGTATGTTCAGGCACTATAGCCTCCCAAAGACGGCGTGCACAAAAGCCGCGGCTGAGGTATGCAGTAGTGGCATCACGTCTGTATTTGAGAGGTTGCCTCTCCCAGGGCAATGTTCCTGTCTTACCTTCCCGGCACAGGAACAGGCTGGAGAAAGGAGGTTAGAACCTAGAGCAGGTCACTGATCCCCTTTTAGCGTGGACGACTCGTCATGTCTCATTCTTTATATCCGTGAGCTCATTCTTTGAATAAGTAATTGATTCTCTGGATCGGAATTATTTTAATTAATTCACTTTAAAGATCAAGATTATAGAATCAATTTTTGACTAGAACGCTTCAGCAATCATTCAAAGCTAGATACCAAATGTTCACCAATACGCTGACGTAAATGTGACCTTTGAGTGTTTAATGCGATTTTATATTAGCATATTAATTGTTGTATCCATTGCTTTACCTAACAACATAATCTTAACAAGATGAAAATTCCGCAACTATCGTTGAGCACATAGCTTAATTTACTATGATAATACTGAGTAATATAATACAGATATGCGGGGAGCATTAATTTTAGTTAATTGTGATATTTTTATAAGTATGTGAATAAAATTGAGCGTAAGAAATCAATTAAAAACCTTATTATCAGAGTAAAAAATATCTCATTTCCTAAATAAGGTAGAAATATAAAGTTATATTTTCAGTATAAAATAAAACCAAAATTACTAAAAACACAACGTGACACTATATTTTTTTAGCACTGCGTCTTACTACCTATTCTTGGTATGCGCTTATGTACTAATCACGCTGAGGGATTAAGGTGAGAAAAGTTTAATTTAGAAGTGTGACCGCATTTGCATGAAGAGAGTGGGAAACCATTTAGGAAAAAAACCACCATAGTACATCCGACTGGGATTGAACCACGATCTCCCCATCTGTGGCATTCTAGTCTATTGCTAGAGTAGCGCCTTAGACCATGCGGCCACCGAAAGGGGTACTTGGAAAATGAAATTGATATTAATCAGATAAGCTCTTTTCACTAATTTTATGTTGGGTGTGCTTTACCAATCCCATATCTGATGTAATTCGCTGATTCTATGAAAAGTTTGGTTTTGTCGGACGAAGATCAATTATTCTTAAGCCGGACGTGATTTGTTGTCTTTACGGCAGGTTTGGTTCGGTTATAAACGTCTAACTTTGTGATTTTAATTGGGTTTCAACAGTTAAACTACACCCTTTCCCCCCCTTATATCCTATTTATATAAATATGCATTAATTAAAAGTTGTGTTTAAATGGAGATTTAAAAGGCCTATTAACCCTTTAAAAACATCCAAGGGTTTTGCGTGTTGGGGTCTTGTTGCTGTAAAAGTCATAGCGTTGAATGTATATATTAAGTAAAAGTGTCAAGAGTATGACCGTTTGATAGTATAATATATTATATACTATTAAACGGTCATACTCTCGACACTTTTATTATCTCGACAAATAATTCAGAATGGGGCTGAAACAATTAGACTATTAGTAACTTAAACACTTTGATAGAAAGTAAATATTCACTCGCTGAATAAAAGCAAACTACATACTACACTATGCACGTTTTAAAATGACACTCAGGTGAGTTCCAACGGACGTCAGACAAACCTCAGTACGTTGTCATCACTTTCCTCATTATAGATCATCCAATTGTTCCCACCCCACCCCGTACTTTATCGAACATGTTTTAGAACATGTTTAATATGACGTATGCGCACATTAAAATGACACAGGAATGCTCTGTTGTAAATGTTTGACTTGAAACGAGACCCCGTGAAAGTCCCGAAGGCCTCTTGTCTTAAAGGCAAACACTTAACAGTGATAGTAAATAGTAATTTAACGCAGATCGTGTTTTGTATACATTTTTGGAAGAGATTTTAAATTTAAATCGACGTACTTGTGATCAAAAAATAAATGGTACGGCGCACCGCTACAACTTTATTTCGCTTTTATCGTAAAATAAAGATTTACCAAACACTCGCATGATTTGTGAAACGAAATAAAAGGTATACATTGTTATAGAAACATTACATACAGCAAAAGTCATAAGTGAAATAATATACACTGTTGCTTTCTCTATGGCATTAGAAACTAGTAAATTGTTACAGAAAGTGAGACATGAGAAACATCTTGGTTCGCTAAAGAGTATAAAGATAAAATTCATTAGTTTTCAAAAACCTGAATTAAAAAGAATATAAATTTGCATATAGCTCAAACAATTGGTTTTAGCAAAAATATATTTTGAATAAAAGGTTTTTATCTTCAATAGCACTAAAATTGAAGTGCTTATCGCAGTATAGTGATAAGCCACATTATGTAGAAACTGATATGTAGGGATTTTAAACGTTTGAAAAATATATATAAACATAATTATATAAATCTTTTTGTTGATTTAACTGTTGTCGAACAAAACAAATTGGGAACCTTTATGTGCATTAATTTGTTAAGCTATGATGTAATTTAATACTTGAAATAATAAATAATAATTTTATCCAATTACATGAAAGTTTGTTTATTTGTCGCTTTATTGCTTTCTGATTATTTACTGAACATGAGCATTATTTACTATGACAATGCACCTATTTTTGTGGCTTATGATATTATTGCGTTTTCGATTATTTATTTTTAGAAGAAAATTATGTGAATATGGAGAAATATTATGTTAAAAAGATTATAAAATTAAAAACTTGTTGAAAATTAATCTTGATAAACAGTTGTAAAAATTATATATTAAATGTAATCTAAACAAGGATAAAAAAATTAGTAACTGTAAATAACATACAAAATACTGTCTCTTTAAGTTAACACAATTAACTTAATCAATATTTCCACATTGGCATCTTTATCATTGTCAGGTTTAAGTCCATTGTAAAATTTGTGGGGGACAGGAGGAACAAAAATGAGAAGTAAATCATCCAACTTCTTGTAAATCTTCGATGGTGCTCTATATTTTGGCAGCAGATTGTGTAGTTCTCCACCTACAGATCTACCAACTCTAGATAACTTTGTAGTCTTCATTCAGCATATGGCGGATGAGTGTGTCCAGATATCAGGGGATAAAAATTCTGAAAATCCTTAAGGCGTTGTTCTTTGACGAATTGATGCCAACGAGATATAACAGTCCAATTCTTATTTTGGCCTGGCCTGGCATGGCCGTAAAGACAGTGAATTCTTCTGATTGAGGATTTTCTTAAAGAAATTCAAGAATGATACTACAGATCTCTTCACTTCCTCTCTTTGTGATGTCTTCAGTCCATGTATACATGTACCCTTGTCCATTTCCACAATCGTGGACTTTTAAGGTTGTACAGCCACAATTTTCTGCAGTAAAAAGCCAACCCTGCTGTGAGTTTCGGAACTGGAAGAGATTGTTTTAAATCAAAGCTTATTACGGGTTTCTTCTGATTATCTTTTTGAGAACTGCATAAAAAAAAGTTAGCTATTTTATAAATCCCAGACCCGCCTCGGTGGCGTAGTTGGCTAACGCGCTTGTCGTGTTGAGCTCGACTGCTGAGGACGGGGAGATCGTGGTTCGAATCTCGGTCGGGTGAACTGGGGATGGTTTTTCCTAAATGGTTTTCCACTCTCCCTCCACGCAAATGCGGGTTCACTTCCTCCAATTAAACCTTCCCAGTTCCTAATCCATTAGCGTAATTAGTACTTAAAGCGTATAACCCGAACGGTTAGTAAGACGCGGTGCTATATATTATTATTATAAATCCCAAATGTTGTTAAAAACATCTTCCTTACATAAAAGTTTTTATTACAGAGGCATGGAGGTACTATCTTACGACCTTCTAAAGTGTTTTTTTCTTTTACTTATTTCACTCACGTATAGTTTGCCTTGGCTGCGGCCACATTTCCTCTTGGTTCTAGAGTGGTAAGATGATCTCAGTGTTTTCAACGTTGGCGAGATTGTCTTTGTGGGGTGATTTTAGGGGAGCGTGATATACACTTGCTGTCATTCAAACAAACATTGATAATACACAAAGTAAACAAATCAAATACATTTAGCTTTGTTTTACACTGAACGCTAATGAAAAATTAAAATATGAAAGTGAAGGGAACATTTTATCCTATTTATGTCATGAATGAAATAATTTAGTGGCTTAACTCTTGATGCAACAATAAGCACATAGTATTGGAAGCAAGAGGATGACATGCCACTAATTATTGGGGAAAAAATGTACATCAGTTGAAGTTGAAAACCCATCATTATTTGGTCTATAGGATACATCCAGATCACTATTATCAACTCGGCTGTTATTTTCCTCTTCACTATCCAAACAGGTATCAGAAATATGATTATTTGAACTGCAACTAGATAAACGTTCAGTAGTATCGGCCATCTTGAAGAAGCATACTTCTCAGGCTCTCTGGGGCGTACAGAACAGTGGCGACTGAATCATTGTGTATAGCGCTGGGTATCTGGCCTCTGGACCTGGAGATAAGGAGGAGAGCGGCTCTGTACTGGCTGAGGAGGGGGAATCTGAATAAGGTGACACAACAGACCAGGGAGGGTGTGACATCGAAGAGGGGGATCCGGGAGGCTCTCCTGGATGAATGGCAGGAGGAGTGGGACAGGAGTGAGAAGGGGAGGAGAACCTATCGGATCCTCCCGTCGGTGAGAGCGTCTGGAGATGACGCACTTAGAGCCTTCCGCAGGGATGGTGCATTTTCTGACGGGGCACGGGCCGTAAAGAGCAACTCTTCATCGACTGGGACAGGTGGACGGTGACAAATGTGAGTGTGGAAGGGAGTCCACACCAGAACACGTCGTACTAGAGTGCGAGTTAACGATTAATTATAGAGAGGTAATGCAGGTACCACTGCAAGCAGGCACGATCTATCATATAGTTCGTGACGTGGACAGGTGTGGGCTGCTGGACAGGATAGCTGATGATGCGTCCAAGAGGGAAAGGGAGAGGTACTTAGCGGACATAAGAGCGAGAGGGCGACTAATGGGGCAAACGGAAGAAGACCTAAACGCGACTATTAGAGACGGAGATTCCATAATCAGTAGCGGAGTTGGGACAGACGAAGACGAGACTTTTGACCGGAACTGGTGCTTATGGTAGGGAACAGGCGGGCAGGCTGCGGGCTGGTTGGTAGGATGGACTGGGTGTGACTCCTGGAGATCCGGAGTCCAGCCGATGGAGGCACCCGCTGGATTCCAGCAGTGAGAATTGCTGATGTACCAGTGGGTGCCGAAATCCCGGCTGGGATGGATAGTAGAGGGGAGAAACATGTGGGGGGTATAACCTCGAGCTCGGGTGACTAGGCAAAAGATGATTGGAGCTGGGTCGGAGCGATCGGGAACCCAAACGGAGCAGGCAGCCTGGCCGGAAGATGGGAAGATTAGATTAAGTGAATTGTAAACAATTGTGTTTTAAATATTAAATGTGAGCTACTGTTAAGCTAGGTTAAGTTAGTATTAAGTCCATAATAAGTGGTTTCGTTAGTGAGTAGGCGGAGCGAGAACTCCGGTAGGGCGCCTCCCCAGGTGGCGGATAGGGGGATGCTCGTCGCCGCCACCGGGAACCATGTCCCTGGGGGCGTGGAGTCTGGAGGCGGGGAGGGGTACCGGGTGATTTAAGTACCCGGGGCGGACCAACTATTAGCAGATAGGAACAATAAGGACATTAGAATAAGTGTTATAATTAATAATTATCTTATATTAAGCAAAAAGGACATATGATTGTAGGCAAGAGTTAAGCTGATAGAGAATAATAAGCTCCAAGTTAAAATATAGGTATTGGAGCATAGAGTTAGGATTAATGTAATTGCATTAATATGTATGTGTTTCAAATGTATGTGTTTCAATAAAGTTCTCTCTCCATCTTGAACTGTGGCTTGTCATCTTATAGCAGAGAAACGAGCAAGAATGTGAGGCATGCAACAAGATGATTTTGCGATACTAGCACTATCTATTGAGATATTTGCACAGATGTTAGATACAGCAACACTGGTTTCAAAAATAAGACCCGCCTCGGTGGCGTAGTTGGCTAACGCGCTAGTCGTGTTGAACTCGACCGCTGAGGACGGGGAGATTGAGGTTCGAATCTAGGTCGGGGGAACTGGGGGTGGTTTTCCCTAAATGGTTTTCCACTCTCCCTCCGCGCAGATGCGGGTTCACTTCCTTTAAATCAACCTTCCCAATTCCTAATTCATTAGCGTAGTTAGTACTTAAAGCGTATAACCCGAACGGGTAGTAAGACGCAGTGCTAAATAATAATAAATAATAATAATTCAGAAATAAGAAACTCACTTTTCTTGAAAGTGTATTTTGCCACTATATTATTATTAGCACCGCGTCTTACTCCCCATTCGGGTTATACGCACTTACGCTAATGTGTAATGGAAGGGTGATTGTGAGATGAAATGAAGGACCTACAGTTTAACGTGGAATCCGAACCACGGTGGTGGCCTGGCATTCCCCACATTCACAAGATGTCTTGTCAGAGGTGAAGGAAGGGTTTGGTAATCAGATAAATTTTGTCACTATAAATAAAGTATAAAAATAGACTTGACATGCATTCGGATTTTCGAGTCTTCAAAAAGTGTTAGGAAGAAAAGTTTAATTTATCTCACTAATATCACACCCAAATGAATAATTTGAATTTTTTCATAATTAATAAATTTTCATGTAGATCTAAATAACCTTTTGTGTTAACTATTACTATTATATTCATTATTATTATATTGCAACTAGTTAGTTTGAAAATAAAAGTATGTAAAAATACACTTGACTCGTATTTACTGTGCCAAATTCTCAGTTTTGTAGGTTTCCTAACAAGAATTATTAATATAGGGGGTGGGAGGTGTTATTTTCTATGCATAGGATAGATTAGATTTGAATTATTAGATAAAACGGGGGTCTGCTGATCTTGGAGCCTCTTGGGGTTCCTTGACTAGTAATTGGGAACCACTGCCCTAACACTTTCTTAAATGTATCTTTTCTTTTTGGCACCACATCTTACAACCTGTTTGGGTTATACTCGTGTACCAATGGCGTTAATATGTTAGGAATCAGAAAGGTTGAATTTAAAGTAAATGTGCCCACATTTGTGTGGAAAGAGAGTGGAAAATCAGCTAGGAAAAAATGCAATATACCTTACCGGGATTTGAGCCAAGATCTCCCCATAAAGTCTTTTGCCCAAGGCCCCATGGCCACCAAATCAGGAAAATTTGTCATTTAATTTTATACAGACTCAATTAATTAAAACATTGTCAATACACTTTTTGTATAAATGTGTGCTATTATTTTTATCCATGCCTTACTAATTGTTCAGATTATATTAATTTTAATTGCGCTAATATTGTCGGAATGAAGAATAAAGACACTAGAGAGTGAGAAACTATTTAGTAAACCAGTACAATTAACAGATATTTGAGCCCCAACACGCTCATCATCAACAAACTAGATTACGATGGTGTTGACATTTAGTTCGTATGCAGGCGGGTTTACGTTTGTTAAAATTGTACGTAGAACACACAAACTATTGAAAACTTACTCCAAAGATTAAAAAAGGGTAGCTTAGAGAAAATGCACCAACAATGGTGTGACGAGAGGATGAGTAAAATACATTAAAAAATGAAATACTAAACAATTCCTTCACACATAGCCGGAATTAAAACTCCAGCCAATTCATTAGCGATGACCACATGCAATGCGAGTTTAATTTATTAAATTTCATGTATTTTTCTAAGGACAGCTTTTTTTTTTTTACCTGAACTTTTAAATACCCATTAAATAAATGTATCACATAGAAAAAAGCATTTTTTAAATTTATATTCAGACCATGTTCATTTTATTGCCCGATTTATACTCAAAATAAAGGGCAATGCAACCCTTAGGCCTTAAATATTGAAAGAACCAAGATATTTTTAGCTACAAAATAGAATTATCGAAAACCACAAATTATATTTTATATTGGATTATTCTTAAAGACCTCTTCTGTGGTATAGTGATAACGTTCATGGCTACAGAGGTACCGGGTTTGATCCCCGGTGCTTTCAGATTTTTCTGTGAAGCGGTGGGTCTGGAACGTGGTCAACTCAGCCTCGTAAGGACAATGAGGACTTACTTGAATGGAATGGTAGCGGCTCTCGTCTATAAAACTGAAATTAACTGTCGGAGGGTTCGTTGTGCTGACCACATGACACACCCTATCTATAGAAGTTGGTACTATCTTCACCAACAGATGGGGATCACTCGGTCAGTATGGCTTGATAGCGGGCTAACGCCATGGAATTATTATTACGATTATTATAATTATATTGAATTAAAATACCTTTATATCAGAAGGGCTGCTCACACGGCTAATGAGCTTCAATCTGATCACGGGGTCGGAGGTTTGATTCTGACTGTACACTCGGCAGTGTTTTTATACAAAGTGAATACCCATCTTTTCTCTAGACTAATTCTGGCGTAATTTCTTTAAAATTCAACCATTTCCTCCTGTTCCCTAGTAAGAATATGTAACTAATCGATATAAGTACTGACTCCAGAACATGTATATTACATCTTACAGAGAAAGTATTGTAGTTGTGAGCATTTTCTAAGTCGAGATTATGATGAGTATTGATATTGATGTCAAAAAT
This sequence comes from Timema cristinae, assembly GCA_039000515.1. Classification (NCBI taxonomy): domain Eukaryota; kingdom Metazoa; phylum Arthropoda; class Insecta; order Phasmatodea; family Timematidae; genus Timema; species Timema cristinae. Next base: position 415,367 of record JBCFYV010011164.1, read on the forward strand.
GTTGAAATGTTGAAGAATTGTTGACATTACGTATATAAAATTAAATTAACAGATCTAATAAAGTGATACTCTATTTCTGTTGGCCAAAAATTGTGTTGCTATATAACTTGCAGAAATACTGGCCTCTCTCTCTTTCTCTCTCTCTCTCTTTCTCTCTCGTGTTCCCTTCTAGGTAAGCTTAAAATATTGTCCGTTCCTCTCTTTATAACTAAGGATACAGCCAATATGGTTGGATAAGATTTCGATCAAACTTGATATTTATAAATCATGATTTATGGGGGCCATTAGGTTGGTGAAGTTCGCTTGGAGGCTAGTTACATGAAGATTTACTTATGATCATATATTTAGGCAAAATTGTGGTTTTTATTCTAGACTCAAAATTAAAGATCGCTTTCAAATGACTGATTTTTTGAAACCCAATTTTTTTATTTTTTTTATATATATTTAACGATTTTCTTCAAACTTTATATCTGGGAAATATTTCATGTGATATATAATGTTAGATTTTTCTGAGGAAATCTTATGAAGAGGTATTCATTGATTCATTCATTGAGAGCCAATTTTTGAAAATTGTTTCAAACTACAATAAACTATTTTATTCCGTTCACGATAGGCTTTTACCTGGATGACAGTTTTAAATCATATCTTTAGGTTTTGTGTTGCCAACACTTGTAAAAGATCACAGTTTTGTTATAAATGTAAAGATCTTTAATTACCTGTTATATAGTACATTTAAAATAACGTAAACTTAAGTTTTCTCATACTATTTCATTTTTTTAAATGATTTCTTTTTATCCAACTCGAAACAATATTTTAAACATAATTAAAAGTACTTATTTTTCGTTTTGGAACGTTACTGATTTTGTGTAATATAGTGCACACATCAATACCTTTTTAATACAAGCATTGTATTTACTTGAAAAAGAGAAAATTGTTGTCATTTCTTTACATACAATAAATGATTTTAGGATTATTTTATCTTAGTTTGAAATATTTATCTGAATAAAATATTTTCATCAACTGCGTGTGCATCATTGTAAAAAACTTGTTTACCGTTATGTTCAATCATATGGTTTAGTTTCGTCAGCTGCCATTTTGAAGCTATGTTCGTTAGAGGTTTTTGTGAAAGTGGTGTTAATATTTTTTTTTAAGGGGAATACAACTATAAATAAACTTTGTGTCCAACCTCAAATAAATATATAAATAATATTGGCCTAAATTACTGTGGTTAACTATCACATTAATATATTACCATCTGTTTTCATTAAAGTCATCCAAAGTGATGTAACGGCATAGTGATATATTAGGGATTACTTCTAGTAACATTTCGAGCTGTCATCCAGGTAAACTTAGCTCATTAATGACTTATAGAAAGTGTGTAAGATTTTTGCATCTTATTTAATTAAAAAGTGTAATTCCAAAATAATCCAAACAATTAAGATTATAGCATAGGTTTAGTATTTTAATGCAAATATATATAAAATAGTTATATATAATACATAGTATTCTTGGTGACCTGGTGGTTTAGGGGTAAGGTGTCAGACTTCTGTGCTGGCGGCCGGGGTTCAATCCTCGGTCCCGGCACAGATTTATCTGATTGCCAAACCCTTCCTTCACCTTGACAAGACATCTTGTGAATGTGGGGAATGCCAGGCCTCCATCGTGGTTCGGATCCCATGTTAAACTGTAGGTCCTTCATTTCATCTCACAATCACCCTACCATTACACATTAGCGTAAGTGCGTATAACCCGAATGGGTAGTAAGACGCGGTGCTAATAATAATATAGTATTCTCATGAAAATAAAAACTCAACAAAAATACGATATTTTAAAATAACACTCCTCTCGCGTTTGTAAATCTGATGACTGCCATTCCCCGACGCGGGCCGAACGTTAAACCTCGCTGTCATAACTGCGATCTTTGTTATTGATGTACGGTGACTTCAACGGTGGTGTGGAGTGTGACTGATTGAGTACGCAGGGACTTGCAGGTTGCAACCCTAATAGTTCACAGTTGTAGTAAACTAAAAAAAAAAGTTTTCAGTGCAATTCTCATAGAAAGTATGGCCTTTTATAAAATACAAATTTCTACGGTCAAAATAATTGATCAACTTTTTACTACCTATAATTAATGTTGATTTTATTTTTATTTATCACAGCATCTTACTTGTCAGGTTATACGCATCTCTACTAATTACGCTAATGAGTTATGGTAGATTAAGGTAGAATTTAGAGTAAGTGTACTCGCATGGGATAGTGGGAAACCATTTTGTAATAACCACCCTCAATATACCCGACCGGTATTTGAGCTCCGATCTCCCAGTCATCGGCAGTCAGGTCCAACCCTAGTGTGACGCCCTAGACCACGCGGTCACCGAAGCGGGTATAAAAATAACAAGTATAGGTAAATACGATCAAATGACATTTATGTGGATAATAGGCTAACGGCGGCTTCAACTCTAATCTAGAGGTACAGCATAAGTTTCAGAGAAATTAACTGCCTTTTACCTGAATCACTGCTGGGGAATCCCTCTGTAGAAAAAAACCTAATAAACTTGACGATGACGGTCCATACCACCAGATAGAGGTGTTAGTCTCGTATTTTCTGGTTTGCCATTAATGTGGAAGTCAGGGTTGATATCCCTGTCAGGTGCAATGAGGGTTTCATAAATTGTCCCCCCCCCTCCTTTTTTCTCTCTTTCTCCCTATACCTCCCCCCCCATTAGGAAATGTGGGTCTACTTCCTAAATGCTATCATCCTCACTCGTACCCTATAAAGTTTTGTTGTGTGCAGAAAGTCTTACTACCCGTTTGAGCTATCCTTATATTCACACAAAGCGGGAAGCTGGAATTAAGGTAGAATTTATAGGAAATGTACCCGCATTTGTATGGAGGGGAATGGAAAACCAAATAATAAAAAACACCCTCAGGACACCTGACCGGGATTCTAACCCTGATATTCCCGTCCCCTGAAGTCCAGTCTAATGCGAGTGGGATGCGTTTGATCATGTGAACACTACTTATTCGGTCTCTATTAGTTAATATGTTGTAGCTCGATTTGGTTGAGACTCCCTCACCCCCACGCTGGTACTAAATACATCGCGCCCCATTTATTTCCTCCTCCACTTAGCCCTCATGTTATCATGCCACTTCATTGTTAAGAAACTTTCACTTTTTTAAAAGATTAATAAGGTTGTATTATTATTTTATACATAAATATTACTTAATTTTCATTTTATTACTCTATTTAATGTTGACTACGCATCTATTATTTTTTAAGCTCCATAAGCTTCCTGCACTCCTAAGTCCTTCTCCAAACCTCCTGCTCTTCCCAACCCCTCTCCAAACCACCCGCACTTCCTAATCCCTGTCTTGTGATGATGGCAAAGATGATAGACGATACCGGTACTTGGTGTCGAATTCAAGATCCCTTACTACTGTAGTCTACCACTCTAGAGACAGACTGTTATCGTTGTAAACAGAAGTGATGTAACGGTGTCGTGACGTCGACATGCTTCATTGTAAGCGTGGGTAGGTTAACTTGCTCCTCAGAGGTAGGATGTTTGCGAAGGTGGTAAAGGTAGTAGGAACAACAATAAGGTGCGTGGGGCCATCGTTACGAAACCTCACATTCCTCGTGTCGTAACAAACTATTTTATCCTACGCACATTTTACACCCCACACGCAATTTTAAAACTCGAGACGTCCCACATATTCGGCTGTTAAAATTTACTCTGTATTTTTGAAATATATTGGAAATGTAAGGATACCATTTAACTTAACCATTCTACCAACTCACCGCTGTTTATCTCATTATATATTAAATGCTTGTTGCCATAAATGCTTGAAGCTATAGTCACGCCTTCTAATTACATGTTTAAAAAAAGTGTTGTTTGCAGTTTCTTGCTGTATTTACTCTGCGGAATAATTACCACTCTTTTAGTGATTATTCGCATTATGGGTAGAAGTCTGCGAGCTTGTTTTTTTTTTTCTTCTTCATTTGAGTCTAATATTTCAAAGACCCTGAATTCGAGTATATTCACGTTGGGATATAAAGAGTATATATTTATTTTATAAGTAAAATAGAATATCGAAAATGTCATCAGTCTAAACAAACATTAAATGTAAATAAATATCATTTCTTTAACAAGTAATATTTAAAAAATATAATATGAAAACAAATGTTCTGAAAATAAGAATGACACTAATTTCTATAAATGGTAAATACTTTTTAGAAAAGGTTTAAGAAACGGAAATGTTGGTCTTTAAATTAGAAAAAAAACTAACTTTAAAAAACATAAATTAAAAATTAAAGCACTAACAAGAGAAGGCCACGACGTTCGGATCACGGATTATCTTCAAACTTTGTACACTTTTAGTAGTCCGTTAGGACAACATAATGTGCAAGTAGTAAGGCGTACTTCTTAGGCCTTTTCGAGAAAATAGCAAGAAAAGTTTTACGCGTCGAATATGTACCGGCGCGTGGCGACTATGAGCACGAGATGGCGGTGGTCTAGTGGTTAGCGTTAAAGTTCCGTAATCGCTGGATCTAGTCCTGCTCATCTTTTTTTTATTTCAACACTGGTCATATTCTTTCATATATATTACAATTCAAAGGTAATATAATGAAAACATACGTGTATTTGAATGAAATTTTATTGAATTTCCAATGTTATTTGGCTGCTTACTAATTTTTATTATTACAACAAATATTATATTTATAACTGTCGACAAGTAAACGACCAAACGCATTAAGTTTTCCTGAAAATGTATGCCTGTCGTGATTTGCGAAATCCCTCATACCTGCAATCGGGTGAGGTATCCGGCCGGAACTGTTTTGCACGCTTTGACTTGCAGACACAGGTAATGCGTTTGGTCGTTTACTTGTCGATAATTATAAATATAATACTTGTTGTAGTAATAAAGATTAGTAAACAGCAAAATAACATTGGGAATTCAATAAAAGTTCATGCAAATACACGTATTTTTTCATTATCTTACCTTTAATTGTAATATATATGAAAGAATATGACCAGTGTTGAAAAAAAAAAGATGAGCAGGACTCGATCCAGCGATTACGGAACTTGAACGCTAACCACTAGACCGCCGCCATCTCGTGCTCATAGTCACAACCCACCAATACATATTATTATTATTAGCACCGCGTCTTACTACCCGTTCGGGTTATACGCACTTACGCTAATGTGTAAAGATAGGGTGATTGTGAGATGAAATGAAGGGCCTACAATTTAACGTGGAATCCGAACCACGGTGGTGGCCTGGCATTCCCCACATTCACAAGATGTATTGTCAGAGGTGAAGGAAGGGTTTGGAAATCAGATAAATCTGTGCTGGGACCGAGGATTGAACCCAACCGCCAGCACAGAAGTCTGACACCTTACCCCTAGACCGCCAGGTCACCCCAATACATATTCGACGCGTAAAACTTTTCTTGCTATTTTCTCTAAAAGGCCTAAGTAGTTCGCCTTATCACCGCGTCTTACTACCTGTTCAGGTTACACATATACGATAGTTATTGTAATGGGGTAGGGATGAGAAAGGAAGCATTATAGAGGTAATCTACCAGCATTTGCATGAAAGAAGGGTGGGGAGCTATTTAATTTAAAAAAAACACGCTAAGTGTGTTCAATTGGGATTAAACCCCGATCTCCCCGTTATCAGCAGGCCAGTCAAGGTCTGTTGTGCAAGACATCCCGTCCGGTTACGTGTTACGTGTTGTGTGTTGGCGCATTATTGCAGAAGTTAGTCATGGTGAGGGGGAGGAGGGAATAGTAAATATGACCAGTTTGCTAGACACAATCCGTGAGAAGGGTGCAATACGAATAACTTTATTCCGGGTTCAATTCAAATATTAATTTTCAATGCCGAAAATAACAAATAATAAATTTCAATAGAATTCTTTTCTTTATAGCTCGTACCTGGTTATCAAGAGTAACCGTTTATTTTTATTCAGTTAAACTCACAATATAACATTCTGTAATATCACTTTTGAATTTAAAAAAACTGAATGGTTTATACTTTTTTAGTTGAAACAAAATAACTTATATACGTTTCCATTCGAGTAGAGCAAAGTTTTTATTTTGCAGAAATTGGATTAGGCACAGCAAACTGTTATTCTGGTCATAATGAACCTATGGCATAATTATGCACCCAAAAAAAGCAACACGTTAAAATATTCTAGAAATATTGCTTTGTTAGAAAGTAAATATCCTTTTATTAAAGTGTTTTATATTTATTATTTTCCATTCTTATAACCATGTTATCAGCTCTCCCTGAATTCAAACTGCAGAGTATAACTCTGGATGGCACTGTTGTGTGTTTGAAAGCTGCCTCACTCATTATTCTCCGAGAATGGTTGGGACAGCGATAACAAAATGTTCCGATTCTCCCACAAGACCTCAGTGTAATAGATGTATAATACTGGTCAGAAGGACCGTATCTGACAGTTACAAAAGTTACTAAAATATATTTAATATATTCATATGTCAAACAGTGTGTTCTGTGGCTGTCACTTTTTATATATACAACTACAAGTAAAACCTATAAAATAACACTAATAATATAGTAAATTACCGTTGACAGCATTTTTTTTTTCTTTTTTTCCTTAATGTTACTCCCTACCATAACTACCATTACGGTACTACGGTATAAGTTTATTTTTGCCTTGCTTTCTAAAGAAACAACTGATTAAAACCACGAGTGGCACTACTTTCCAGTCCACCTCATTACACCCTATCTCCTTGTGTTCCATTCTTATGTTGTCCTCCCATCTACGTCAAGGTATTCCCAATGGTCTCTTATTATTTGGTTTACTGATAGAGAAAGGATAAGCGGGGAAATGGGAATCGATAAAATATCCGAAAGAAATAAGCAGCACAATTGCACTATTTTCTTGAAGCGGCGAATAAGACTTTAACCTTTTTTTTATACCGTGAATCAAAACATGAACTCTGTGGAGCGTTTCATTGGATGAAAGTCAACACTTAGTGCACCCCCACAATATAACCCTACAATGGATGCGAGATTCAAAAGAAAATTTAAGATTCGTATTAGAGAAATATAGGATTCGAGCCATCTTTACAGTTTTATCTAAAAGATTATTAAGAATATGTAACACCTGTGTGAGATTCCTCTTATTCACCAGAGGGATGAACATTTTCCGGAAAATTTTGAATCGGTAAACTTTCTGCAGTGGTGGCTTGGGAAATTGTAAAGGTGGCACCTGTAGCCTTTTATTCTTCAAAATACTGGGTGTTAAAGAGACGAGTAGGTTATAATATGGGGGAAGATGGTAAAATCTGGGACGACTGGGCACCCTACCATTCACGCTTATATATGTGTGTGTACCGTTTCTTACTAACCATCTGGATTATTCGTATACTTACACTAGTGGGGTATGAACGAGGAAGGTATAATTTAGAGGAAATATAGCCGCATTTGATTGGGGAGAGTGGGAAATAATTCAGGGAAAACCATACCTCAGTACAGCTGACAGGAATTTGAACCCCAATCCAGTGTTTCGCATATTAAAGAGGTTCTATGGTGCCTTGAAGATCTCAGCAAAGACCCACCACACCATCTGGTTGGGTCAAGTGGTGGCTGAAGAAACATCACTAGGGAACAGACGATACCTTGAGAAATGTTCATATGATAAGAAACGCTGTGTTTATCTGATAAAGCCGTCATACTAATTATTGTTCACTGACCGAAATGTGAATGTGTGTGATGTGAATCCCGGTCAGCGATGGTGGGATAAGAGCAAGTTGGTCATACGGTATGGTTGTCGTTACACAAGGTAACACTTTGGTGTCGACAACCACTCGTACCATCTTCACAGCCTACTTGCTCGTCGAGTGGTTGTTGACGGGCCGGGAATGGAAGAAATGGTGACGGTGTAAAGCAGGGGTTCCCAAACTGTACATTGCGACGCCCTGGGGCTTCGCCTGTTTTGATTAGGGGCGTCGTGGTTTTAGAGAGAAAAATAAAACTTTAATGAAAAGCAACATGTACATTTTTAATACGTGTATTCGTAGATATTTTAAGGAATGGAATAAATCATACAATAAAACGCATGTTTAATCTAATTTCTTCTTATTTAACTCTGTAATTTTGTTCTAATTTTTTACATTTGAAAGAATACAAGCAAGTAATATAAATGACAATTTTATTCTTTAAAAAATGCCACCAAATTAAATTTGATGATTTTTTTTAATATTGGGTACAGGGGCGTTGTACGGAAAATCTGACATGAATTGCGGCGTGGTCTCAAAAGTTTTGGAAACCACCGGTGTATAGTCGGGAGTAAGTAGAGCTATACCCTGTACACGCGAGCCGGGTTTCCGTAACTAATTCAGTGGCCCTACTCATTATTGAAATTACAACAATCAGACAGTCAAGCGACTATGTGAAAGACCAACTATCGTGTTGCCTATTAGCAAAATTACCAACTTTCATGAAAACTTTGTAGTAGCGTAAATAATACTTTTCGGCAATGTTTTAAGTAAAGACTCATACGCCAAAGCCATACTTATGGCCATTAATTATTAAATTTAACAACTATGTATCAAACAAAAGCAAAACTAAATCTCTATTTTTAGAAAATCTTTGACATTGTTTTTAATTGGTTATATTTTGGATCCATTCATAATTGAAAAGATTTTCTAGATTGATTCAAAATATACATCAACCTTTAAATACATACCTTCCCAAACTATTTTCTTGGTGGAATTTTACTTTTCGTTCGTAACATTACAATGTTGAAAAGAATCCCTGTTTGTATGCGTGTTGTGTATTTCGTAATATAGCTAGTTATTTCGTGATAGCTGTCACGAATAATTCGGTAAAGAAACGTGTACATTACACGTTCTTTACCGAGTCAAGTACGAAGACATCACCCATGTGTGTCCGGCATTAGGTTTCAAACATTTAAATACTGTAGTAAATAGGAGATGGTCCGACACTTTAGCTCAGTCGGTAGCATATTTGTCTAAACTAAAGGTCCTGGGTACGATTTACAGTCGGGACATATTTAGAATAGGAAATTTTTAGGTGGGGGTGCTTTGTCAATGCCGCCCTTTTTGTTTGCAATCTCTTTTTCAACGCCGCTATGAAAATCTTTGGACTAGGAAATGTTTAGGTAGTGTTTCTATGTTAATACCGCCATTAGGAGGTATGTTTGTGTGTTTGTTTGTGTTTTTTGTATGTTTGTGTTTGTGTGTGTGTGTTGTGGTTTTGTTTTTGTGTTTTTATTGCTGTTTTTTTGCGTTTTTTGTGTTTGTTTTGTGTTTATTGTTTGTGTGACCTCTGAACAAATCAGAATTCATTTTTAGTGCATCTTTTCGCACATTTATTAATTTGATTGCATATGTTAGGCTATGTTAGGTTAGGTCAGGTGTCAAATACTCGAGTATGCCACTACTCAAACCAGTAATAAATATAGGCCCATCTAAATATTCAAAGGCTTTCGACATAAAAATATGCTAATTAATTGTCTTTCTTATTTTCTTTTTACTGCGGCGAAGGCTTTGGTAAATAACTAAGGTGTGAGAGATTGAATAAAGTAATACTAAAATCCTCCTTGAACACGAATTTCCTAGTGAACATCGAGATTATTAGACCGCTGTTGGGTGTAAAATAAATACCATTCTTTTGAATGCGTGCTGATTATGTACTAGAGTCCTTCCATTCAGACTAATAACATCCTGGCCTAATGTTTTCCGCTTACACCTGCACGACCGAAAAATGTGTCATTGGTGAAATGTGGGTTTAAATTGATAAATTAATGGCTGGGGACTGGGTGTTGTGCCTGTCCTAGTCCTAACTTAGATTGTAAGGCTTATGAAGCTACGACAGGCTTAGCATGTCAATAGTAAATAAATAAATAAAAAATAGGGCTTGAATAAGAAACTTACCCATGTCACAAACTAGACACAGTAATGGATGTAAAAAAAATGTAGTTAGGAGATGAAGGTCCCTTTTAGTGATGGGCAGAATCGGATGAATAGAATCGATTCATTCGATTATTCTGAATAATAGATTCATTTGATTCTTTCAAAATCATTCTAATGAGGAAAACATTCGAATGAAAACATAGCTGACTTGACGCGAGCTGGCCGATTCATTCTCTTAACCGGGTGACCTGGTGGTCTAGGGGTAAGGTGTCAGACTTCTGTGTAGGGGGTGCGGGGGTCCGGGGTTCAATCCTCGGTTCTGGCACAGATTTATCTGATTACCAAACCCTTCCTTCACCTCTGACAAGACATCTTGTGAATGTGGGAATGCCAGGCCACCACCGTGGTTCGGATTCCACGTTAAACTGTAGGTCCTCCATTTCATCTCACAATCACCCTACCATTACACATTAGCGTAAGTGCGTATAACCTGAACGGGTAGTAAGACGCGGTGCTAATAATAATAATAATAATAATAATTATTATTATTATTATTATTATTATTATGCCAAAGGAGTAAAGATAAGGAATTATGAATTTTGAGGAAACTTGCTCATATTTGCTTGGAGAGAGGGTGAGAACCGTTTAGAAAGTTCCATCCTAGGTGGGCCTACATATGGCCCGAATTTGAAACATAGTCTCCCTGATCACCGGCAGCAGTCTTTGATTCGAAATAGTTTTGCCAAATAAATAAAATCATGTAATCAAACATACACTTTCAAAGAATCGGAAACTTATATATTTAAAACCTGTAAAAAAATTATCTATTGAAATATACAAAGTTAAGTGTTGCAACATGGCCCTGTCCCTAATTTGATCCCTGATCCGTAAAAATAATATAAGTTTAAGCTTTAAATTGGACTATTTCTTTGTTTTTAGCATCACGTCCCACTCACAGTCTGGGCTACCAGCATATTTTCACTGAGAAGCGATGAGAAGGTAGAATTTAGAGAAAATACCCGAACTTGTGTTGGCGGAGAATAGGAAACTATTTAGGAAAAAAAACCTCTCGGGACTCTAACCGTCTTGTCACTGACAAACCTAACCAAACCTGATAGAAACCTTTGTACACGTGCCCATCCGTGCGTTTATATTATTTGTTGATCATGATCTAGTCAGATATCATTTCACCTTGTCAATAGCACCCACCATCGATTCATTGTTTTCTTTCAAGGTCACCACTATTTAGAATTCCCACACAGCTAATTTACCTCCAATAGTTGAGTCCACATAGCCTTACAGTAGGTATGTTTATCGTTTTAAGAAATAATTTTTGATTTCGCTTGAGCCGTTAAACTGTTGTGAGCTATAAGAGTTATTTGCGTTTAATTAAAGATAAAGTATCACAATTACGGTTAAAGTTCTATCACCGACTGATAATAACCAAAGGACTCAGAAGTGGGTGTCGATGCATGTCTTTTGAAGCAGTCGCGTGGGTGTCGATGCATGTCTTTTGAAGCAGCTTCGGCTGGGTGTCGATGCATGTCTTTTGAAGCAGTCGCGTGGGTGTCGATGCATGTCTTTTGAAGCAGTCGCGTGGGTGTCGATGCATGTCTTTTGAAGCAGTCGCGTGGGTGTCGATGCATGTCTTTTGAAGCAGTCGCGTGGTGTCGATGCATGTCTTTGAATGTCAGTCGTTAATGAGTCCACTGATTCCGTTACGTCCTAATCGCACTGTAAAAACACTCGTTATAGGAGAACTGGTCATCATTTTTCAAGTCTTGGTTGGAGGTTCTCACATAAAGATGTATCTGATAGAATATGAGTGGTTCATACTAAATTATATGGATCGTAGATTCCGTTTAAAAGAAAAGCCACCGGATACTCTAGAACAAGATCACGAACGTATTGACATTCATAAACCCCTGAAAGTTCTCAGTCGTGTAAACTTTATCTTAGTTTTTGGCAGTCCAAACGGTGAGTGAAGAAAACAAGACATCAACATGAGAATCACGCAGGAAAACGCGGCTGCACTGTCCTCAAATCAACCTTACAGCCCATAGTCGACCATTCATAGGAATAAATAACAAACAAGGCCACGCAAATAGTGGACTTTCTCTCGGGGGATATTTCCGGCCGCGGTCCCATCACGATCAGGCCTTGTTCAAATGCCAACCAGCCTATCAGCCATTCGTGCCATCTGGGACAAGGGGCGACTAAGGACAGTTGATACAGCACAATCTTCACATTAAATACCTTTTAGTAAATAAAATATATTTTGGCGAACAAATTTGATAACAATCTACTTTTTAGTAGATGTGTGTGAAGGCCACTTCTTAAACGGGAAGTGAAATCGAAGTCTGAAACATAACATAGGTGGATAGAAGGGGGTCCGAATGCACCTCAAAGCCAGATTTTTAAATTTTTGATCATCTTTTTATTTAGGCTATTTTCAACAAATTTTTGAAGGGGTCACGGGCAAAGCCATGTGGGATTGCCAGCTAATAAAAAACATCGATACATTATCTTAGAAGGGGTGTTGAAAATATTAATATAAAAATTTCACTCGTTCTCGAGAAAACTGATATTTCCAAATGTATTTTTTTTTTTTTTTTCTGCAAGATCTGTCCGGTAGCTAGTGTAGTCTACGGTTTCCGTGATCCATCTGTTCTTGTTGGTGCGGAAGGCTACTTTGGTCGGTTGCTCAGCCCCACCACGCCTTTCACCCTCCCACCCACCATCCCACAAAATAGGTTTTAGACTTGCATTCGACAGTGCCAAGAGCCTTAAAGGAAGTGTAAAAACAACATAATTACACTCGACCGGGACTGTAAACCTGATCTAAAAGTCAGCGACAAACCAGACTAAAAGAGCAACGCAACAGAACGCATGAATACCAATGTGGGGGGGGGGAAGGGCCAGGGGTGTTATGTATCACTAAAGTCTCAATCTAAAATAAATTCAGTGATGTGGAAATGAATGGGGAGAGAAATCCCCTATAGACTCCCTTTAACTCATGTTCAGAATTCCATACCAGACAGTTTGAAGCATAACATATTATATATTTCATGTTAACTTGCGTAGGATTTTTGATTTTTAGTGAAAGACGTTTTAGTCCCACTTTCTTAAAAAATAAATTAATTGGTAAATTGTGTTTTTAGAAAGACTGGAGTTGCCAAAAGGAGTGTAACCATTTTAACCTAGAGGTTGAATGGCTGGGTATATTATTTGTCTGTGCACTAGACAGAAATTAACCGAGGATGTTTTAGGAGAGGAATCCTCAGGAAGGTCTACACCATTTACTTCAAGAACATGGTGACCTGGTGGTCTAGGGGTAAGGTGTCAGACTTCTGTGCTGGCAGCCGGGGTTCAATCCTCGGTCCCTGCACAGAGTTATCTGATTTCCAAACCCTTCCTTCACCTCTGACAAGACATCTTGTGAATGTGGGGAATGCCAGGCCTCCACCGTGGTTCGGATTCCACGTTAAACTGTAGGTCCTCCATTTCATCTCACAATCATCCTATCATTACACATTAGTGTAAGTGCGTATAACCCGAACGGGTAGTAAGATAAGACGCGGTGCTAATAATAATAATAATAATAATTTAAGAACATGGCTTACACCAACAAACATTGAATATTCTGTAGTTATTTTTAACAATGACTGCAACTTAGTAGAAACACTTTCAGCAGTTTTGCCTTGCACAGCACTTAGTATTCAATTTTGTGTTTTCCATTATATCCATAGATTATTTTAGTGCGAGTTCAATTGATTGATGTGCTCAAGCAGCTGAAGTTTATCCTTATGTAGTTGAACAGGCTACATTTGGATCACTGAATACATTTTGAGACACGTACACATATCGCACACTCACGGACGAACATAATATATACTAACTTCACAGCTCCAAATTGTTTATTGTAAAAGTTGGCTGCTTTTATCCATGTTCCTTATATTTTTCCAAAATTCTTAGAAAAAGCCATCTCAAAGCTCATTTTGCATAGACTTGATTGGGGCGGGGGGCGGAGGGAGGCATGTACTTAGTGGAATAAATCAATGACTACCCAAGTTAGATTGTACCCTTTACAACAGTTGACTGGCACATTCCTTTTGGCTGTAATATTCAACCAGTGTTTAAAATTTTTACAATTTGCAAATTAGTAGACAAATACAGTTTCAAATAACAAAATATGTAAAATCACGTGAAATTGGTAAAAATAAATAAAATATAAGCCCCATTATGGTGATTAATTGACCTTGCTATTTTCTGAACGTCTAAACGCCGAGGAATAGATTATGTAGGCTAGACCTAGAGTATGTATATAGAATATGAACGGCGTCACGTTGAGATGGTTCTTTGCCACCTCTGTGCAAATAAATGTAATGTAGGTATATCACTGAACATGTTTGATGTTTTCTAGTACTTATGTCAGAAATAAATTTTGTTTTTAAATAATTAAAATTCACCTTTGGTTCATTCGTAGGTTGACTAAGTATTTATTCGTGCGAGAGTCGCACCAACACTATACCCTTTAACTCTGTGCTAGTGATATATTTACTTATTTGTTTGTAGTGTGTGTTCATTTGTGAAATTAAATTGAACCTAAACACTTAATATATTTATCTGATTTAAAACTGTTGTAACTAATTTACATAGGCCACATTTATAAAAATGTATAGACAAAAACTCGTCAAATGTATATGTAGCGAATATATAAAATATGATTTAGATTTAAGCACATAATTGTGTCGGACTTTCATTTAAATAAAGGTAGGTAACCACTTCATTAGTTGGGTCCCAATAAGGAATAGTCGATATAATTAAACTATAGGAAGTTTCCAAAAATATATTTTGCACCACGTTTTACTACCCTTTTGGGCTCTATGTTTTGGCCTATGGACTAATTACGCTAGTGGTTTTAGGGATTTGAAAGGTTATATTTAGAGGAAGTATACCCACATTTGCGTAGAGGAAGAGTGGAAAACCCTTTTAGAAAAAACTCTCATTCCACCGACTGAGATTAGAACCTATATCTCCCCGTTATGGACAGTCTATTACTGCAAGTGTGGCGCGTTATAGACCACGCGGCCACCAAAGCGGGCTTAAAAGAAAATTGAAATTTGGCCAGGAGAAAAAACATAAGTATAAATATTAGGGGTTCTGTGTTTAGGTCAGTTGTCTGGTCCAAATCGGGTCCTCTAACAGCCTCTTTCTACGCTCTTAGAAATAATGGGCCTAAATATGTGTGTAACAATAACATTTGTGCAATTTATTAAGAAATTATATAATTATATGATGTGGTTTTACTGTCCTACCCTAACTGGCCAAAACTCTCATACTGACATCATTTCTTGCCCTGGGTTGGACTTTCCTTGCAAGACATCCTGACAGAACTATCCTTTTCAGTAGTGGTGTATTCAGTAAAACCGATTAACGATTGTTTAAAATAATCGTTCATGTTACGATTATTTACATTGATTAATCCCAATTATCTATTACTTATTAATAACTTTAGGGAAATATACTTAAGAGAATGATAACAGTTAACCTAATTAATACAAAAAGATATGTAAGCCTATACAAAAATATATTTTATGCCTAACCGGCAAAGTTAGTTTTATCAACAGTATGAGCTTAGATTTATCTATTTGGCTATGTAATATTTGCATAGCTTGCAACCCAAATGTAGTGTGTTTATGTGTTTTTTGCTATTTTTATCACTAAACTCCTACCTAGAATTTTTTATTCAAATTCTACTTTAAAAAAAAGATTAATCAACATAATAATCGCCTATCACGATTAATTTCCGATGCACTAATAATCGCCCGATAACGATTCATCGGTGTTTGCATCGGTACAACCCTCCTTTTCAGTCTGACACAATCTTGTGGACTTTAACTCACATAAAATGTTTGTTTTGACAAATTTGGTAATCACCCAATACTTTTCTAAGGCCTTATAAAATAGTATCTTTCATCAAATGAAGTGCAAAGATCAATACATTTTAATTAGGCCTATGACATCTAGTGACATAATTCGTAATAATTAAAATAAACTACTGGTAGGCCTACAATTCGATTTTTATATTAGCTAATTATTAATTTGATGGAATTTTTCCGTCTTCACAGCGAACATAATACTTTGGTAATCGTGTTCCATATTCGTAATTTATATCTACATTAAAATATGGCGGAAGATCTCGTGACTTGGCGTATGAATACGTGAAAGTAGAAATATACCTTAATTATGATAGGAAGAAGTGTGTGGTAGATACTAACATTACTAAAACAATGTTTATGTAGTAATATATCAATTCCCTGCAGCCGTCACTTTTGATAGTTATTAATACATGTAACAATAATAATATAGGCCTATATACGAGTAGTTATCATTGTTGGCCGCAAGTGTGTTTGACTTTTCTAAAGTGTTCTTCTAACCAAAATCAGGTTATAATAATTTTTTCTAGCTGCCAGATAAGGCTCTTCCTACAAAAATTGGACTGTCAACTGTTCTCACATAGATCAGACAGCTGTTTCTCCCGCTGACCGACGTGACCTTGGCGTGGTGTGAACTTTCTAGGTGCGTTCCGCACCCGTGAGCCGCCCGGACCACCAATACCTTCAGCTCTTGTTACCGCTCTTAGTTTACCTCTGGTCTGTCCTGCCCGTCTTCCTCAAGAGCTTGTACTTCTCCCAGGATAGACCCGCCAGAGGACAATTCCGAGAAATCGTACAGAGTTGCTGTTAATGTTGAGGTTTTCTTGGTTAAACGCAAACTAAAGGGTTAGAGAACTAGACGAACCAACTTCGGGGGTCCCGTGGCTTAAGGCGCTACTCTCGCAGTAGGTTAGATTGCCGATGACGGGGAGATTGAGGTTCAACTCTCAGTCGGGTGTACTGAAGGTGGTTTATCAAAATTGTTTTCCACCTTCTCCACACGCAAATTTGGGAACATTTATATAAAAATAATACTTCCTGAAACCATTAGAGTATAACCCGAATAGTTAGTAAAACGCGGTGCTAAAAAAATACTAGAGACGGCTGTGGCTAAAGATAAGGAAAGTAGAATTAAGATGAAGAGGATGAGCATTTGCGTGGGGAGAGAAAGGAAGAGGGAGAGAGGGGGAGTAGGAAACCATAGAAATTGGTTAGAAGGGGGTGCGATTTAAGATCCATATTTTTTTAATTTCATCTGACAACATTCTTCTTTTTTTTTTTTTAATGAATAAAATATGTATTTATTAGGTTCATTTTTAAGTTTGGTTTTCTCTACACATTAATCTAATATATGGTAAATAGTTTTAGAGTATCTGTCATGGGCATTGCGTTTAATTTTACGAGGACTTTTTCTCTTCATTTAAAAAGTTAACCCACTTTAGTGGTGTAATGTAACTGATTTGCCCCTGAAAAGTATGTGAAAGCATTGACAATAATATCGTCCTAATTTTATAAACGTATCTTATTTCATTTAAATTATATAGTATATTTAAATGGCGCTTAAAGCACTTCTTCTTCTAAGAAGGCAAAAGCCACTGATCAGTGACGTCACGCACGTGACACCAGCCAAGTCAGTTTGACAATATATATATTTCAAATAATAACTTCCTCTTCTCGAAGGTTCGAAGAGAGATTTTTAAATGTAGCTTGAGTCAATTTCCGGCTCTCAAAGCTTCTAGTAAGACCGAGATGTTTTTGTCTTGTATTTTGTTTTTCTAAACTAAACCTTCTCGAAGCTTCCATGAGCATGGGATATATACAAAGAATGATGCAACGTAAAGGCAGTTGTTAGTTGGTGTCCAGAACTGACAGAATTCACTTGGGGTCCAGCAACACCTGTTCGCGCTCATACAATAGGCCGCGTATATAATTTCAACATGATCTATTTTCACATTAAATAAACAGATTCAGAAATAAAAAACATGTCAAGAATAATAAGTGTTTATTAATTATAATTCTTCAATTGGCGTCCATCGCGGCAGTAAAATATCAGAACAACATAATTGGCGCACAACGTAGGGACCCGTAATATCAGAACTTTACAGTGGCCGAATGGTCTAACAGAGGCATCACTCTCGTGCTAGACTGGCCTGCTGATGATGGTGAGATCGGAGTTTGAATCCTGGTCAAATCAACTGAAGAGCCCTAAAGGGCCCCTCCCCCTTATATTCTTCCACGCAAATACTGGTAGATTACCTATAGAACGCTTCCTTCCTCATCTCTACCCCTTTTTAGAGTAATTAAAATATGTGCGTATAACCTGAACACTTAGTCAGATGAGGTGTTAAACAAAATGCTGGTCAAATGCCATCATGATTGTGATAACGTTTCAATAATTGACATAACTATTTTTAGAAAATTAACTTAAATGTATCTACTGACGGAATATTTGATGCTTTATGGAAATAAAAAACTACAAAAATACTAACCCGCATTTTCTTACAACTTTAACGACGTGACGTTTCCTGCTTGGAGATTTCTAGGATATTTGCGAAGCGGGTTGTATCTTAACTTGATGCACCTAATCACTCTAGGAACTATCACACGTAGACGGCAATGTACAAAATAGAGAGGGAAGAAAATTAGTTCACCCTAGAGGGCTTTTGTCTATGTGCTGATAACCGCTTCTCTCTTCCTCTGACGAGTTTACATCGACACTTTAATATTTTCTCCTTGAAAACATTGACTTGCTTTTTAATTTTACCTTTTTATTATTTCATATTCTAAATATACATATGCTATCGCGGACTTTTTTAATTTACATCCTGGTAGGAAGACTTCAACAGGACATTTTTGTGGCCAGGCCTAACTTGTAGACAATTTATAAAAAAAATTGCAAAAACCTACTTAAAAGATAAAAATAATGATCTTGTGACACTGTATGACTATTTTTAGAAGAATTTGTGGTTTTGTTTTAAAGTAATATCTTTAAAACTCGCCGAGTGAAAAGTTCATTAATTTGTGAAATCCTATCTTGATCAGCCATGACGTCACAGGTAGGCAAGGCCCTTAAGGGTAAGACACACCTCAAAGCACCCATCCAGGATTTTAGCCCCGACCTCTCTGCCACTGCAGGATATCAGACTATCATTTGTACGCATGCGCCCTAGAGAGAAGTTTTTTTTAACACCTAGTCTTTCTACGTATTCAGATTATACTCATATCTACTAGTTAAAATAATGAGTTAGGGATGGGGAAGGTTGGTTAGAGGAAATGTACCCGCATTTGCGTCGATGAGAGAAGAAAACAATTTTGGGAAAGCCATCCATTACACCCGACAAGGATTCGAAACCCGATCTCTTTGTAATCGGCATTTTAGGCTAATACGAGAGTGACGCCTTATACCATGTAGCCACTGAAGCAGGTATTTCAATATTTATATAGTACGCGTATTGAAAGAACATTTCGATAAAAGTAAGAGCTGCCTTGGTGGCCACGTGGTCTATCTAGGACATCGCTCTCGCAATAGTCTGGACTCTAGTCCGCCGATAATGGGAAGATCGGGTTCAAATCCCGGTCGGGTGTACGAAGGATGGTTTTACCTAAATGATTTTTCCCTAAATAATGTTTCACTCTTCCTCCACGCAAATGAGGGGATACCTCCACTAAATTTAGCCTTCTTGATCCTTAACCCAATAGTGTAATTAGTACGTATGCGCACAAACCGAACAGGTGGTAAGACGCGGTGATAAAATAAATCTCTTCCATCCTCTTCTTATTCTAACGTTAATGCAATCACGCCTACGTCAGTATTGCTAAAATTTGCAAACATCCTATTCTATTGGATGCACAAATAAACACGATACTTGACACACCAACACCCGGAGGCAGACTTCCCTAAAAAAAAAACCTGCCCGAAACAGTATGGGACCGGGTGCAAACCGAGTATATACCGGACGAAGTCCGGCCCGGACACGGCCCTTATAATAATTGTATCGACCTTAAGAAGTAAATCGTTTCCTTATATTTGGTTTTTAGTGTTTTTATGTATGAAAATTTTTACGCTGTTAATAGAATTGTACTCGTTGAAATTTCCTGCCGTTTTCCGTTCGGTGTAAATCTTTATATAGTTTTGTTGTGAAATACTGTCAATTTATTTATAAGTGAAATGAAATGGCCCGGAGAAAAAACCTTAATCCTAATTGAAGAGTACCGAAAACTTGAGTGTTTATTATGGAATCAAACGATCGTGAACTACAAAGACAAACTGTCAATTCTTGTTGAATCACAATTTCAAGTTTTATTTCGTCTTTTTTCAAGTCACTTATGATATAATGTTAACTTTGCCTCTCCCTACTTTAAAGGTATTAATGAACCCACAGCCTTTTCTTCTTTTGTCTTTCTGCACCAATAATCACAACACAAGCTGTAGCAATTGCTCTCTTCTCCTATGAAGCCATGACTTGAACTGCAGAAACTGCCGATAACATGACTGAAAATTTTGACAGCTATTAACTTGTTGATATGCATGTTTCAATAACTGTACTGGTGACCTGATGGCCTAGGGGTAAGGCGTCAGACTTTGGTGCTGGTGGTCTGGGGCTTAATCCTCGGTCTCGGCACAGATTTATCCGATTGCCAAACCCTTCCTTCACCTCTGACAAGACGTGTATTAATTGATCACAACTTGTGAATGTGGGGAATGCCAGGCCTCCGCCGTGGTTTGGATCCACGTTAAACTGTAATTCCTCCATTTCATCTCACAATGGTTATACCATTACACAATAGCGTAAGTGCGTGTAACCCGAACAGGTAGTAAGATGCGGTGCTAATAACTTTACTGTAAACTTGTTTTAACTTTTCTTTTCAAATTGTTGATGACATACTAGTAATATTATTGTTAAATATTTGTGTTAGCATTTTATTATTGACATTTACCAAAAGTTATGTAGTTAATTAACGTATTTGTTATAAACATTTTGCTACTAACAATATGTTTGAAATTCCTTCGGTATCGCAATGAGTTACACTACTGACGACGCATCGTGGTTCGAATACCGGTCGGGTGTAATGAAGGTATATTTTTCTAAGTGATTTTACACTCTCCCTCCACGCAAATTCAGGTGTAGTTCCTTTAAATTCAACCTTTCTCCTCCATAATTTAGTATGGAGTAATCAGTTCATATGCGTATGGCCCCCAAACGGGCAGTAGGGCATGGTGATAATAAAACGCTATAAACTCAACTGAGCATATTTTCACACATGTATATTCGGTGTAAGCCTCTTGAGGCTTGGGTTGGACCTCCGAGAAGGAGCAAAATAGTGGCATGTCAACCCGCTTTGGTGACCGCGTGCCTTAAATTATAAGGCAGGGGTTCCCAAACTTTTTGAGAACATGCCGCCCTTCACATGTCACATTTTCCTTGAGACACCCCTGTACCCAATATATTTTTTAATGCCCAAATTCGATTTGGTGTAATTTTTTTAAAATGAAAATTGTCATTTACATTACCAGCTTGTAATCTTTTAAATTGTAGGAATACAAAACTAAATCAAAATTGCAGAACTTAATAAGAAGGAATTAGAGTAGACATATCTCTGTTGTACATTATCTTATGTGTACAGTTTGTTAATAATGGCGAAACATGTTTTCTTGTACGATCTATTCCATTCTTTAAAATATGTAAGAGTACAAGTATTTAAAATGTACATGCTGCCTTTCACTATACAATATTAGTTTCCCTTTTCTTATAGCCGCGACGCCCCGAGGCATCATGACGCACATTTTGGGAATCCTTGTTCTTAAGTGTCATTCTCGCAATAGACAGGACTACCGAATATGAGATGATCGGGGTTCGAATTCTGGTCAGATGCACTGAGGGTGGTTTTTATTGGATGGTTTTCCACTCTCCTACCACGCAAATGCGTGTACTCCTCCTCTAAAGTCAACCTTCCCAATTTCTAGCACATTAGCATAATTAGTACATATACGTGTAACCCGGACAGATAGTACGTGGTACTATAAAAAAAAAGTAGCAGCCCGTCAGAGGTAGGGGGGACCTTTTATTCTTTCAAAACCAAGTTTTATTTTCTCATTAGTTTATTTTTCTCTCCTGCTCTCTTTTAGCCATTTCCTCTTCCTAGTGGTTAAATTTTGTTTCATTTTATGACTCGGATATTTACAGTAAAAAAAAGTTGTTGTTTTTTGTGAGAAAAAACATAATATATTTTCCCAATTTGTTTCTGCATAGATGGTTCATCTCATCGGCAGTTCCGAATTTCCTTGGATCACTTGTTGCGGTTTCAGCTAGTTCACCAGGACGAATAAAAATCCTCAGGAGTAATTATTTTAAGTGAGGTCACATAGTCTAGAGTAGATAATGTCTAGTTTCTAGACTCTTTGAGTATTGATACTCCGTTGGAACTCCACAATGGTCTCTTAATAGTGTCTCAGAAATATTAAGAAATGTATAATTGCACCAAAATTTATTAAGTTTATTTGTTTTAGTTTCTGCAGTAAATTTGTATCCTTAAGGAAGTAGGATTTTTCTCTTCTCCGATGTTTAATTTGCATTTGGGGGCTGGGTACTGTATTTGTCAGGACTGTTGCGAGGGGAGAGGGGGAGATTAGTGTTTATTAGTGTCATGGTACCGAGCCTGGGCTCAAGATACAGATTTATAAGTTCAAAAAAATGTATGATGAAAAAAATACAAAATAAAGTATAAATGCTAACCAGTAAAATCCCTGTCCATACTAAAGAATAATCCATACAGAGCTCGCAATATGGGGTTACCAACGAAAGAACTTAAGGGCATTTTTCACAATTATATGGGCCTATCATTGGTTTGGTCTTGTCTTGTCCTACTTTTCGAAGTGTTTGGAGATTTCACAGAGTCTATTTTCTTATTGAAACTAATTTTGGCACACAAATAAAGTCGGGCAGTAAATGAAGTTCCATTTAAATATTTTATAATGTGCGTACCGTTCAGTTAAGAAACGTATTAATATTTTTACATTGCTTTTCCTTTTGTAAAAGTGACAACAAAGTTTAAAAAATAAGTACAAACCAAAGGGCAGAATTGGTGTTGGAACGGGGAGTGACTTTTTAGTAATTTACTGTGTAAAATGTATTTGTGTCCCTAAATTCAGTTCCCTACATTTAAAATAATCATTACATAAATTTACCTTAATTAAATTAATTAAATCAATTAAATCACTCCCCCTCTGGAAATAACTTATCCTCCCCTGACTAGAATATTTCACTCTCCTTTGATATTCTCAAAGTTGAAGCGGAAATATGTATTTGTAAAATAGTCTAAAAAACATCTAGAGGTATCCAAGTTTCAAAAAAAGATTCTGGCAGAAGATAATTTAAAATACATAGCTTCTATAATAGTTGCATCTAATTCTAGATAATAGCTTCTAGGGTCATTCAAATTTCAATACTTTTCTGGGGAAGGACCACTCCAAATAGTTTATGGACGAGTTTAATTTTCAAATAAATTCCAGATGAAGGCCACTGTAAATATTTGTATGACATTTGATAGAGGGACCCCAGACCCCAAAAAATACATATTTTTCCGAACTGTCCCATAGACAAATAGGGTTTTGTCGCCACTGAAGTCAAATACTACTAAGAAAGGGAGGCCCACGCTTTGGCCGGGCCCGGTTTGAGCATCTGGTGGGCCTGATGTCTGTTAAATATTTAAATTATATCTGGTTTTGGTATAGTCAGTCGGTTTCAGAAAGTGCACGTTAAATACCTCATTTATTTATTTTAAACTTAAATACACCTTTTTTTGCTACGTCTACTAAGGTTTCCCTTAACTAATAACGCCTGGACTTAAAAGGATGTTTCATACAAAGGATGCCGGTAAATATATGGAATGTATCAAAGGATTCCACCTTGATAAAAAAATAAAGATATAAAAACACTTCTAAAGTGACGTGTGTGGATAAATAGTCCTGCGGGGATCGCCGACAACCACTTACAAGTTTTAGTCTTAACTAAAGCACATAGAAACATTTCAATTATGTGCGAGTAGTATTCATGTGGACTTATCAGGTTAGTGGTCAGCTAGAGTTAGGTGTGAAGTGGTATACTTGACTTTGGTTGAGACTAGACTGCCAGTCACATTAGGAATGTTTCTTTCCTATATTGTGGTTTCCCATACTATCTCCAAACGAATGCGGGGAACTATATTTTATATTCATTCCTTTCATTCTTCCTATGCACTAAATAGATATAAAGATTCTTAGTAAGATATTTATTGGTACGAGGGCATTGTTATTTTCAACTTTGCTTCATACTACTCGTCCGGGTTATCCACACACATTCACTTAATAGAAAAGGGATTCGCAAGGCTAAATTTAGAGAAAATGTAATCACATTTGCTTAGAAGGAATGAGGATACCATTTAGAATATCTCGAAGACAAAACTTAGAGGTATGCACCCAAATTTGCTTAGAGGGAAAACTGATACTATTTAGAAATAAATACCTCAAAGGTAACATTAGAGGAGTAAATACCTCGCTATACTCGGCTGAGATTTGAAACCCAATCTTCTTATCACCAGAAAACCAGATAAAGCGATAATCTTTTTAAACATTATAACGTCCAACAAAAGAGCTATTAACGGCCTTATATAGGTTATAAGGATAAGTAAAGTTGTTTGTGCACCCGCATTACTGATGAGAGAGGTTATGAAAAGCAACAGTGATAACTCGCATGTGGAAAACCACCCTCAATGTATTTGCCAGGGATTTGAACCTCGACCACCCCTGAACATATAGTACATCGCAAGTGAGACCAAGACCTTTATAATGGGGGGGGGGGGGGGTTCCAAGGCGTTTTGTCTCGAGCCCCTTACAAAGGAAGGGAGACTACAATTCGGCAGTCATTTATATTTTAATTATTATGATTTATTTAAATTGAAAATGACAATCTGAACAAGCGATTTCAACCTGGGACCAGGTGTCAATTTTAAATTTAAAGAATATTATATTTAATGCATATATAACCGTTACCAACACACACAGAGATATAATATATATATATAAGCTATTTTATTTATTATTATTATTATTATTATTATTATTATTATAACAACAAAGGCCCCCGTTATATAGTGATCAGTGTTCCTGCTACCAACCTGTCGGTGTTCCTTGCTCGATCCCCGGCTGGTACCATGGGTATTTTTCCTGAACAAGGAATTATCCTGTCACCAGGCTCTGGCTCGTTAGGTTAAAGTTAGGTTTAAGTGTTTCTGCTAGTTCTGCACGGTCAAATTCATTATCACCACCATCACCTCATCTCATCGGGACATGGAATGAGCCTCCATGGAAAGAATGTACGATTAGGCATTCGGGCGTCCCCTGGGGCAAAGGTACACAAGATCCAGCCAATCTTCCTACAAAACTTTGTTTCGGGTGATGTAACTCGGAAACGTATTAATAATTTACTAAAATTAAGGGTTCTCGCCCATTGTCTTGTACAAATTGGATCCTAAATAATATCCTATCAACAGATTCTTCTTTTATAATCTGAAACCTTATATTCTGTCCTTGTTCGATAACATCTGCTGCATTCTTGCTCTTCATGGCCCCCTTCTTACCCCCCCACCCCCCCCCCACACTTTTTACTTATGACGTCACTCAATATGCTCTTTCTTCTAGTAATGTGACCCATCAAGTTAGTCTTTATCTGTAGAATCACTTTCTTAGCGGTTCTCTTTTTATTGACTCTTCTTATAGCTTCTTAATTAGTCCCCCAATTAGTCCCCCAATAATCCCCCTTTAGACTGTATTCTCCTCGAGCAGTCAGCACTCCATCTCAAAGCTTTCCAAATAGTTGTTTTCCCTTTTACTCAAGAGTTCATATTTCAGCTTTATATAAAGCACAATCAATTGCATAAAAAAACAGTTTTTTAGTCTGATTTTCCATCCTTCGCTGTTTTGAAGCAAGTTATTATAGTAAGGATAAATCATTCATAGCTAAATATTGGAAGAACTTTTTTATGAACATAGTTTAGATATTTTATTAATAAACTACATACATTTAATAATTATTTTGTGTATATCACTAGTGAGGGTCATATTTTATTTATTTAAAAATTATTCATAATATTTCAGGATGAAACTTTATTCTAGTAAAGCGTGCTCCTTTAAACACAAGGATGATATTATACTTAATTAATAAATCATTTTTTTTAGAAAGTACACTTTAAAGACCCACTAAAACACTGAACATTCACGGTAAAAATAAAATACCATTTTAGTGCACTTTAACGTTCAGTTAGTATGGCTCTGTTAATTAAAAAGCTTAATAAAAATGTCTTTACTTGCTATTATTGTGCCTTCATTTGGCTCAAGGATGTGTTTACATCACTGATGCTATGGATGTTTTGCACGAGACTGCAAGCTTGTTTCTTAACCATCTATGATTTGAGGACTGCAGTAGTTGTTTCTCTAACAGCTATGATTTGCCGAGCCATAGCTTGTTTTAACCAATCTATGATGTTTGCACGAGACTGCATGCGTTTAACAATGGCGCAGATGCAGAAGGATCACAGAATTCTGACCCTTTCCCTTATAATAGTCTCGCAAACCTATAAACACAAACATTACCTTGAGTCTGAAAAAAAAACCTAACGGCCAAACTATAGTCATGATTGTTAATGTCCATCGGTTTAATTTATCACTTATGAATTATCTCGAAACGATTTAAACATAATGTGAGACACATTAGCTTACATGTTGGTTCTTCCATGGATAAATCCTGGTTTCAATTCTGCTTGGATCAAGTACTTAATGTTATATACAGTACCTACTTTGTCTCTCACAGATAGATCCTGGCCCTAATATTTCTTGGATATAGAGCTGACTGTGATATACTATACCTTCTTTATATCTCGCAGATAAATCCTGGCCCTAGTATCGCTTGTATATAGCACTGACTGTGATATACGGAATCTTCTAGATTCCCACAGATATATTTTGGACACAGTACTACAACACACATGCTGTGAAGTGTGTACAGTACTTGGAGGTATGTGTAGTGTGTACAGTACTTGGAGGGCTGTGCAGTGTGTACAGTACTTGGGGGGGGGGGCTGTGCAGTGTGTACAGTACTTGGGCGGGGGGGGGGCTGTGCAGTGTGTACAGTACTTGGAGGGCTGTGCAGTGTGTACAGTACTTGGGGGGCTGTGCAGTGTGTACAGTACTTGGGGGGGGCTGTGCAGTGTGTACAGTACTTGGGGGGGGGCTGTGCAGTGTGTACAGTACTTGGGGGGGCTGTGCAGTGTGTACAGTACTTGGGGGGGGGGGGGGCTGTGCAGTGTGTACAGTACTTGGGGGGGGCTGTGCAGTGTGTACAGTACTTGGGGGGTTGTGCAGTGTGTACAGTACTTGGGGGGCTGTGAAGTGTGTACAGTACTTGGGGGGCTGTGCAGTGTGTACAGTACTTGGAGGGGCTGTGCAGTGTGTACAGTACTTGGAGGGGCTGTGCAGTGTGTACAGTACTTGTGGGGCTGTGCAGTGTGTACAGTACTTGGGGGGCTGTGCCGTGTGTACAGTACTTGGGGGGCTGTGCGGTGTGTACAGTACTTGGGGGGCTGTGCGGTGCGTAGAGTATTTGGAGGGCTGTGCGGTGCGTAGAGTACTTGGGGGGCTGTGAGGTGCGTACAGTACTTGGGGGGGCTGTGCGGTGCGTACAGTACTTGGGGGGCTGTGCGGTGCGTACAGTACTTGGGGGGCTGTGAAGTGTGTACAGTACTTGGGGGGCTGTGCAGTGTGTACAGTACTTGGGGGGCTGTGCAGTGTGTACAGTACTTGGGGAGCTGTGAAGTGTGTACAGTACTTGGGGGGCTGTGCAGTGTGTACAGTACTTGGGGCTGTGAAATGCGTACAGTACTTGGGGGGCTGTGAAATGCGTACAGTACTTGGGGGGCTGTGAAGTGCGTACAGTACTTGGGGGGCTGTGCAGTGTGTACAGTACTTGGGGGCTGTGCAGTGTGTACAGTACTTGGAGGGCTGTGCAGTGTGTACAGTACTTGGAGGGCTGTGCAGTGTGTACAGTACTTGGAGGGCTGTGCAGTGTGTACAGTACTTGGAGGGCTGTGCAGTGTGTACAGTACTTAGGCTCTTGAACAGGATGATATTATACTTAGTAGTTAAATAGTTTTTTTTGAAAGTCACTGTGACCCACTGAAGTACAGTACTTAGGCGTAAAATGATATACCATTGTACTTGGGTGTAAGTTGAAGGCCTTTGGAGCTTGCATAATGTCTTACTTGGCTGTATTGCTTGTTGTCAAGGATGGGTTGAACACTGATCATGGTACAGTTGTTTTTGCAGAGCGACAGCTTTGAGGCCTGGCGCAAGCGTAAGTATTCGGGGTGGAGTTGCATACAAGACTTCCCTTGATAAGTCTCGCAAACCTAGCACAACTTACTTGATGAAAAAACTACGGCCAACTATAGTCATGACTTGTGGGAAGCGTCCACGTGTGTAATGTAACTTGGAGGAGCTTGCTAGTGATTTACATAATTGGTGGGACATTGCTAGTTTACGTACTTGGGGGTGGAACCTGTTTCAATTCTGCTGGGATCAGTCTTAATGTTCAGTCCCATTGCTCAGATAGATCTGGCTAATTCTGATAGGCTGACTGGGATAACGTTTTGATCCGCGGAAGTCGGCCCTGTGCAGTGTAGTACTAGCATGACTGTGGGGAGGGAATCTTCTAGATTGCCCAGTATTTGACACAGTACTGGGGGCACGATGCAAGTGCTGTAATGTACATATTGGGGGGTTGTGCAGTGTGTACAGTACTTGGGGGGCTGTGCAGTGTGTACAGTACTTGGGGGCTGTGCAGTGTGTACAGTACTTGGAGGCTGTGACAGTTTGGAGGACTGGGGGTGACGTACTGTGTGACGTGTGAATGTGGTGGCTTTGGAGGCTAGGATGGAGGCTTGGGGCGTGAGACTTGGTGGCGACTTGGAGGGCTGTGAGGTGGTACAGTACTTGGGGGGGGGGGGTGCGTGTTACAGTACTTGAGGCTGGAGGGAGTACTAGCTGTGCAGTGTGTACAGTATATTGGAGGCTGTGCAGGTGTACAGTACTTGGGGGGCTGTGAAGTAACATAATTTCCAAGTGATTGCCAAGTTAATGGTCCATTGTTAAAAGTACTTCGAAAAGAAAGTGACTCTTCCAGAATGGTTCTTTGTTTATGGTCATGTGTTAGTGAACCGTATGAGGGAATAATCCGTTGTAAGGAATTACAGTGGAGCTGACTGATTTGCTTCGAAGTCTATAATTAATTTAACGTACCACATCATTATATATAAAGTTTTATAAGTATCAAATACTTAAAATGTCAAAAAGTGTCAAAAAAGTTAAGAAACATTAGAGATTTCTCGTAGAAAGTTTTTACCCTTTTCCCATAAATTCTATTAATATAGGTAGGAGGAAAAAAAGACCTTTCAGAGAGTAATCCTACCGTGAATCCGTATAGTATTGCGGTTTTAGGTTAAGTGAATTTTTATGGTGTATTTGATCTAATCTTGCCTTTTTTTATGAGCGCAAACGGCACAATTTTAAAGTGTATTTAGTACTAGCAATATCGTATGAGTATTTCCGTGAATACAGATCATTATGAATTAATGGTAAATCATTAAACTGATGTATTAAAACTAAGATCGTGTTGAATTCATTTATTTTAAGGTGGAATTGCAGTTTGACCAACGATAATATTTTCAATCATGCTGAGAATCCAACTCGATACCCTTAGTTCAGCCCACTGATCCAAGGTGCTAGGTCTCACAATAATTTTTGTATATTATTTTAATGTAATAACTTGTTGGCATTGCTTACATTAATGACAAGTACTCAATCTCCTGGGATCTCTGACTATTTTCATCACAAAGAGAAAGGAAAATGTTAATCGAGGTTTTTATGATCATCACTGCATTTATCTATGGATTGTATTTTTTTTTTACTTGTGTGGAGAAAACTCCATCCAATGAAAATATTGTTTACTCATCATGTATTTTTGTCAAACATCTGTGCGTTAAAATATCATCATAAGACATAGTGTCTGTAATCCCATTTCTCTCAATCAAATATATCTAACTCAACCTTGTAGTAAGAGCATTAATAGATTAAAAGGAAACTAAAAGTGAAATTAAGCGACAACTCAAAAAACCTTGCTTTGGTAGCTACTTGGTTACGATTCATTTCTTAACTGTCCCAAACTGTTTTTTTAAACCATGATCAATCAAGCGCATGCGCGCTACTTGATGCTCTTCACTTTTGTGACCACTTTGTTTTAATAGCAACGTCCATCTAAACAATAACAGGCCGTTTGAAAGAATGTAATAGAATATATATATCATTAAATTAATAAACCTTGTTAGTCGTTGCTAATTTCTAAAGGTGACCTGGTGGTCTAAGGTTAGTGTCAGACTTCTGTGCTGGTGGTCCAGGGCTCAATCCTCGGTCCTGGCACAGATTTATCTGATCACCAAACCCTTCCTTCACCTCTGACAAACTTTGTATTAATCACAATTTGTGAATGTGTAGAATACCGGACCTCCACCGTGGTTTGAATCCCACGTTAAACTGTATGTTCTCAATTTCATCTCACAATCACCCATACCATTACACATTAGCGTAAGTGCGTACAACCTTAACTGGTAGTAAGACGCGGTGCTAATAATAATAATAATAATAAATAATAAATCACTCCATATTGAATGTGACAAACACACAAAACGTTTGCAAATATGTTAATATGGAAACGGCAGTGTTATCATTTTCTTGGACAAGGGGAGGCACAAGTAATGTCTATAAACTCCACAAATTATGTTTATGATTATTGTTTATAATATCGAATTAACAGAACTTTTTTCACTAAAACAAATTATTTCCTAGTGACTATTAAATACATGAAAACCCTATAAAACGCTAAAATAATGTACCTAGTTAGTGGTATGGAAGGTAGCTAAACTAACCTGATCTATAGATGGCTAACTGTGGCTTTAAATGTTCATTTGTTTACCGAAAAACAAAAGAGCATAAACGTCACATTACGAGCGTTAAACCAATCACAAGATGTAAGCGCTATCAGCGCTATTTGCTCAGAACGATTTAATATAGTTTCAACTTTCTTGATTTTGCTCGACAAAATCTTCTTTGGGTACTGTCAATTTCAAAATCAACCGATTTTGTCAGTGAACATGCGTCTACAGCATAGCTAACAAGACACACACACAATCAAGTTTCGAGTAAAGACCAAATATATAATTGTTTTGTGGATTTTAAATAGTTAGTATAGCAATTTTTTTTTATTTGTTACTAACCTTTATACAATTAAACACTATTATTAAAATATATTTTAATACAATCATATTGAAATCATAAGTTTAAATTTGGCATTTAGGCCTACATTTTGACACGAGTGAAAAACTAATTAATTTCTTAATATTAAAACAAGTTTTTTTTTTAAATTCAAAGTCAGTAGTTTCAATTAACACAACTCATCATTTTCAGTGTGTGGCTGTGTGTCAATCATGGTATAAGGTTTATTATTCCTGCTCACATTAAAAGTTCTTGTCAAATTATTTTTATTGCCTTAGCAACTTTTTACGATTTTGTCAAAATCTACGTATTGGACGTAAAGTTTAATTTTTCTCTCTAGATTTCAGGGAAAAGGGTGTCTTGAACGATCGCTACTTGGAACACAGCCACCTAATCCGGGTCAGCCCCAAACAATCCAGGGAATCGGCAGCCCTAGCTATAGTCTCATTTTGGTTGGAAGAACAATTTAAAAAATGAAAATAAAAATTGCGGTCAATATTGATAACATTTTACTACATTGTTTGGGTTATTGTTATTGTTATTGTTATTATTATTATTATTATTATTATTATTATTATATTATTATTATTAGCACCGCATCTTACTACCAGTTCGGTTTGTACGTACTTACGCTATTGTGTAATGGTAGGGTGATTGTGAGATGAAATTGAGGACCTATAGTTTAACGTGAGATCCGAACCATGGTGGAGGCCTGACATTCCATACACAGGTGTTGATAAAATCTCTCAAAGGTGACAGCTGCAATGATATGGCTTGACGTATGCATATATTAAAATTGTTTTAGTTACTACCAGTTGTTATTCTTACCAAAATCAAGATATTCAGTTCATTCAACACGGTGTGAAAGTCCTGCCATGGGTAGCTGTTATTTTAGTTAACTTTGGTGGATTCACTATAAAACATGAAGAGCACCTTTACCCACCTATCTTTCCAGGTTAGTTCTCTTCTTGGTCACTAATTTAACAGCACTGTTTGAAATAATTCCAAATATATTCAATTCTTGACATATTTTATAAATCTCTCATTTACTAATCTGGTTTCATTCCACCTCAAATCTTCTTGCCAGCGCATTGTCCCACCATGTTCTAGTGGTAGTTTCAAAACAGGAAGTGTCTCTATTGTAAGCGTAACATTACTTCCGTTCAAAACATTCCGACTGCGCAGTACACAAGTAATGACTTTAGTTTTTAAAAAATATGTCCGTTTCTAAAAACTAATAAGAATCTTATTTTACTAGTTGTTAATGATAATTGGAAGGTAAATTAGGTGTGGCTAATTATACCTTTTGTAAAGGTAATATATCTATCTACTGTTATTAACGGCGCGGCTGGATATGAAAACAACCCTCATACTCTCAAAATATAGTGGTTTTTTTTTGTTGATGATGAAAAAATTCTAAAAATCTTTTTCAACGACTTTGTTCCCTTTTTTTTTACTAGACTATAAAAGTATGATGAATTACCTGACCATCATGCTACGCCAAGTGCTCACTCAACGTTGTTATGGTTACCCCAAGACCTAATAAAGTCGGTGTGGAGTGAGCATTATAAAGCCGTGCATTGAGAACTACTCTAAAAAAAATAAGTCTGACAAGAGAAAACTGTTAATAAATGTTAAAAGCTTCAGACAAAGCGCAACGAATCATAATTGGCGCGGCGAGCCGGTTTCACCGGTCAGTACGCGGCCAACAAATGAAAATATACAGAGTGATCCAAAAGACACGCGACCCCTAATGGGGGGTTATAACGTGACATTTTCTAGCACTGGGCTCTATTCAAAGCCGCTCGGTTGGCACAGAGGCTCTGAGATTTTGGGTCGAACTCTCTCTCACGAAATAATAGCTTTAATATATGTGCACTATTAATTTTTATTAGGATTATATTCAAGCTACGTTCCCTTCGTCTATCCAGGTAGGTAGCAAGCTTAACTTGTATTGTCCCACTACGGTGTGGGTTGTTAGATAGATCCATAGTATATTGTCTGCCAAGGTCATAATTCTACCTTGCAGGTTAAACAGTGTGTGCATGGGGAAAAATTCTTCCAATTATAAGTTAAATTATTTTTACCTTTATAATTCTCTTTTTCAGCAAACAACGCAAAGTTTGGTTTGAGGTGATTTCTATCCATCTGGAGCTAGGTATGCATCCAGCCCTTCGGCCGGTTAGTGGTGCCTGCACCATCTGGTAAAAATTCTATATAGGTTACAAGGGGAGTTAAATAAAGTGTGATTTCACGTTGCCTTCCACACTGAATTTATTTGAGCGAGCGTGAACGGGCCCATCGATTTTTCCGGAAGAAGTATTTTCCCAAACCTATTAAGGTTCTTTTGCTTGCCATAATCGACATGGGACCTACTACTTTAATTCCACTCCAAAGGAAGTTGTGCAACGGATTTTATCGCTCCAGAAAAATCCGTTTACCTCGTCCGGGGTTGAACCCATGAATATAGTTCTAAGCCGCAAACGGTACCACGAGACCTCTGAGGTAGACCCTAGTGCTAACCACCTTTACAGAAGATTGGTTAATTAAATCACTAAAAAATCAAACAAATAAAAATTTCCTTTCACTTGTGTTGAGACTGTGGCAAAACTTGCTGTTGTAACATAGAGAGGTTTTTGTATACTATCGGATATAAGTACAAAAAGGAGGAAAAGCTAGAGTAACGCCCTAAGCTATTCGACCATCATATCAATCTAAGGACCATGTTGAAATAGTAAATTGTTTAGACCTCGGTAGGTATCGAAAAAGGGTCCCGTAGAGCCAGGATTGGCCGGCCACCTGAACTAATCTGTCGTTATGACAATTTGGTTCTAGATAGGCTCAGAGCAAGCGGGCCGGAAATACTCGTATTTGTGTGAGTCTGTAGCAGGCCATAATTTTCTAACGAATGTACATTTGGAGAACATTCTAGAAAATACAAACATGTTGTTTTTCTATCTACATTGATTTTACTTTACTATTCTACATATCAAGTGACATTTTAAAATCACATAACTTGATTTATGAAAACTTGAAAAAAAAAGATCTAGTGGCTTTTTTCCAATCATCACATATATAATACTAGCAGTCCCGCACGGCGTTTCCCGTGACCCTCTGTGGGATAAGAAATACATAATCCCAACTCCCAACGCTGCCCGTTACCCAGTGTGTTATAATAATTATATTAATACTCTTTATTCCTATCCCGTGGGAATTTCAAAAAATCCGTCCTTGTTCCTTGTATACATCATAAAGGGAACCTCTGCGCAAAATTTCAGCTTTCTAGGTCCAAGGGTTTGGGTTGGGCCTTGATGAGTCAGAACTTTTCTTTATATATATATATATAGATACATATATGAAAATATATATATTATATATACATATATATAAAATACATAGTCTATATATATATATATATCGACCGGGGATGTAAATGATTAAATTACTAAAATGGCTATTAAAAAATAGGGGTTGGTGATAAAAGGGTAAAAATTTAGGGTTGTATGTATTTTTTAATGCGACATAATAAAAAAAATAAAGAAATTAAAAAAAAGTCTAAAAATTAAAGAAAAATGTTAAGGGTGGACAACCCTTATCACTAAGGGGTATGAAAAATAGATGTTGGCCGATTCTCAGACCTACTCAATATGCTCACAAAATTTCATGAGAATCGGTCAAGCCGTTTCGGAGGAGTACGGGAACGAACATTGTGACACGAGAATTTTATATATAATATATATATTTATGTATAGAGAGAGATATAGTTTTAAAATAAAGCTTTGAATAGGTGCCTAAAAACAGTGTTGGTATAGCATATGTGTATACTGTTTTGAGGACCTTTTCCCAACTTTATTTTAAAACAATGCCAGTAGTTATACCACAGACCAGACAATATGTCGGGTGTATGTAGTCTTTGGCTGCAGGGCGGATATGGTTTACTTCACTACTCGTATGGAGAGATGATGATCTGTTTGGGTCGCAGCGCGCGGCTCATACCATCACTTTCACTGGAATTATTCAAGAGAAGTTTTCTCAACTCACTAGGATGGAAAGTGGATATATGAAGACATTTTTATAAGTTTTCAGTCACTAGAACCACAGCGGTAGCCCCTCCATTGCACTTGTTCACCGTCGACGGAGATTAGCAGCCAGGTACAATTGGTTAGCACTTGGTTGGGTAGAGTAGAGTTTCAAATGTGGTTTCTTCTGTGATTTTTCCATCCCCTGTCCACGCTAATACGGATTTATTGTTTCTGCTCTGCCTTCTTAGCCCACAGATCGAGTCATTGTTAACCATTTTGTTGATTGTGGGCCTACTAGTTATTAAATACGTCTAAGCTACATCTTATCTTAATTGATAGTTTCAGCGGCTGCATGGTCTAAGGCGTCACTTTCGCATTATACTAGACTGCCTATGATGGGGATATCAAGAGTTTGAGCCCAGTTGGTCATACTGAGGGTGTTCGTTCTCTCTTTCTCTCTCTCTCCCCACAAAAGTTAGGGTACATTTCCTCTAAATTCAACCTCCCTCACTCCTAATCCAGTGTGCGTAGTTAGTACTTAGACGTATGGCCTGAATGGATAGTAATATTTGGTGCTAAGACACTAATATAAGGGTCTCAGAATTCATTCTCGGCAACTTGCCATTCCTTGTTGCATGTTTTTAAAACCCAAATTAATGGTTTTGGATTTTTATGGTTGTCATCTCTTAGTTAATCTAGGAGAGCATCTTAATAGTTTGCACAGGGATTAAAATTTAAAAGCAATAACAAAATTCTAGCTTGAGCTAACCTGAACCCCTGATTCTAATATAGGCCCGACTCCGAACCACTCGCACTGCTTCATAAATAATGGACCAGTGACCATATTATTATTGAGACACTCGAATAAAGGTATGTTCATGTCAAATAGGTACCCCTTGATTTGTTTCTGTGAATGTTATGTTGCCTGCCCAATTCAACTCCCATATCTCCCTCTCTCTTTTTTTTCAAAGTATTTTACTAATATTTAGGTTATACACATGGGTACTAATTACACTCTTGAGATAGGGAAGAGAAAGATTGAATTTATAAGAAGTGTACCCGAATTTACGGGAAGGGAGCGTGCGAAACAGTTTAGGAAAAATCCCCCTAAGTACACCCAACCGGAATTTGAATCCCTATTGTGACAAAGAAAACCTTCCCCTTTAATTATAATAAATTAGTCACAACATTTCTATTATTTACTCTTATTCTGTTGATTTACATATAGTTTGGTCTTACAATTCATTAAAGTATTTCTCTTTGCCATTTCCTTTTACTAAAGCTCTCACCCATACGTCACTATTCTAGCTCTAAACTGTATCACCTCTTTGGTGTGTATTTGGAAAGTTTTTTGTTTTTTTGTTTGTTTAGTGGTTTTTGAATAATTGAAGTGGACGGTAGGTTTTTTTTTTTAGTTTTGGTCTTCTTTTGGCGTCGGTTTAAAAATATAATAAAGCTGGAATGTTTAAGTTCACAATTAAAAGACAAAAAAGGACACTGTGTTACAAAATATTAAAACTTTGAATTATAAACGTTTTACCCAAGAGTGTAAAATTTAACTTGGAGAGGAAGAGAGAAGATTATATGTATCTTTAATCAAATATAACTACAGAATGGCTATGGTGAGAAGTTTTTCCATTTTTTTTATGTTGTTTTGTTTCAAGAAAATTATGTTACCTTAGTAATGTAAATTAACGGAGCTCCATAGGCAGGATTTGATTTGAGTAATATTCAGAATACATAAATAACCTAACAAATAACTTAATTTTTTTTTAAATTTCATAACCTTGTAATTTGTTTCCATTACGATATAATATAAACTTTAAGTATAAGTGCCTACCTAAATCCAGAGGTCCCGAGATTAAGTTCCTCGTGCAACTGAGCTAGATAAAATAAACTATTTTTTTATATACAATCTTAGGAGAAATATGTATATAATAAATATATATTTAATTAAAATAAGTACTTTTTTCCTTACCTTATTTTTTATTTATATTTTTTCACACTATCTCACCATCTTTAGAAACCTATTACAAGAGTGGTGACTTAAACCATTCGGCTTCTAAAGCAGATCTTTTTTTTCTGCCCATTAGGGGTATCACCAACTTTCAATAACTAATCAAACAACGCAAAATCAAAATAACAGGTTATATGTCACTATGTAACCTCCTACCTTCCCCAGTAGCCTAATCCCTTTTAGGGCCAAATATTTTCCTAAGCACCTGGTTTTTGATCACCCTAAGTTTGTTTTCGTCATGTAAGGTAAGATACCACGTTTCACACCCATAATATGGCGTGCATTTCCTGGCTGTACTCCTCTTTCAATTTCTAATTTAGTATCGTTATTGCTGGTTAAAATTGGTTATAAATATTTAATCTAATTAACCCCGTCAAAGGATATGTTGCTTGAAGTAATCTATAAATTATCATCCCCAAACTGTTCAGTGTGATCATATACTTAGTCTTTTTAGCGTTCACTTCTTAACCTACTTCCTTACTAGCCTCTAATAAAATGTCTGCATTTTTTGAACAGCTTCCTTAATTACAAAGCTATATAGAATACAAACTTTTGTTTAGCATCTTACTACCCGTTCGGGTTATACGCTTAAATACTAATTACGCTAATGGGATTGTAATTTTTAAGGTTGAATATAGAGGGAGTGAACCCACATTTGCGTAGGGGGAGAGTTGAAAACTATTTAGGGACCCCCACCCCATTTCACTAGCGCGAGATTCGAACTTCTATCTCACCGTCCTTGGCAGCCTAGATCAACAGGAAACTAGTGCGTTAGCCAACTACACCCCCAAGGGGGCTAGAAGACAAACCAAACTATTAAAAACATGTCAAATTTTAGAACTTTTGATAATATTAAACCTTAATGTCCAAATAACGTAATTATTCTACTAATTTAAAAAAATGTATGTGTGACACACTTCGTATTAAAATATAATTGATGTGTACTGGGGTGACGTAATCATTGACATCAAATTCCTCCAAGCAGCGCTACCTTCCTATTCTCTTTACGGTAAAGTGGTTTAATTATAATAATAAAAGGAAGTGTGTGTGTTGTGTGTGTGTGTTGTGTCTTTTGTCTATGTCTGTTTGTCTGTATGTGTGTCTGTATGTGGTGTTGCCCAGCCAAATCTACTGCACTCGGAGATCTGAAATTTTTAACATAGGTGGGCGGAAAAGAGATCCAAATGCACCTCGAAGTCATATTTTTAAATTTTTAAATTAGATTTTTAATTAGGCTATTTTTAACATTTTTTTAAAAAGAAAATATTGTTAATCTGGCTTATAATAGATAACTTGTGATAAAAATATGCCGGATCATCCTCCTGGGGGGGATGTGTATGAAGTACACCGTAATGTTAAACAATGTTTGTGTGGGGAGAGGTTGGGTGCGGGACTAATATAATTCTTATATCACAGTTTAGTATATGAGTAAGTCTCAATTACCAAACTGACAGTACGACGGATAGTAGAAAAGTGTATCGCACCAGGAAAATATACGCGAATGCCTACTGGTGGCCGAAATAATATCAATCAAGCGGAGAAGAACTTTGGGACAAACCTTATAGCAGCGATTATTAACCGGGGAGCCTCAAAAGGTTTTTTTGAGGGGCCTCGGAAAAATAATTAAAATGTTATTTGCTTATTAATGAAGTCAATTATCATAAGTTAAGTTTTGGAAGAAAGAATTCCATGGTTGTAAGCATGTAACAAGAGTAAACTCTCGATTATCCATGGTAATGGCGGGGAAACACGGATAATATAAATCATGAATAGTACAAATAATTCCCATCTGATAATTAACCATTGCCATTCAAAATTTGCTGCCCTTTGTTTCTACTTATTTATGTGAAATGGGATTTTCCACAATGATAAATATTAAAACTAAGTATCAAAATCGACTCCTGCATGCGAATAGCATTAAGTAATACAATGAAACAAGAATAAACCAATTAATGGAAAGTGTTAAACAGCAGTAGTCCCATTAAATACAGTTGTTATATTTTTATTTGTTATAATCAGTAAATAAAGAATCTTGTAGAATAAATAATAATTATTAATATGTTAGTAAAACTAGGGGGCTACGAAAATATGTTAGGGGATATTAGGGGTCACGAGTAATAAAAGGAGAACCACTGCCTTATAGTATCTAAACCTTGTTCACAATTAAACGAGTGCTAAGCGAACATCGAGGATTAGTTAACTTGATTTTAGTAGGAAGTCCGTTCTATAATGCCTTTTATTCTACCAAAATGCTATTTTACACTACTGTAAATCTTGCGAAATAGGGTATTTTTTTACTGTAGCATGTTCTAAACCAAAATCAGGCTATAGAAGAGAGAATACAGAACAGGGCATACTTTTGTAACTGAAGTGTATGAAAAGTGGATTTCACATTACGAAGCAGTGCAGGACCGGCGAGTTGAAGCATTGTGTTCTGCCGCGGCTCGTTCCATGTTGGCTGACAGCCGTGTGTGTTTATTGCACAAAAACCACCCGGCGTCTTGTTTCCTTCCAACATGTGTACCTACCGTGTAGTATGGTGTACTTTCCTGCTTCGCCTTGACGTACTTGAAATGGGAGTATAAGGAACGCGAGTTATAAGCAGTTTTTATGACAACTTTTTTTTGGCCATGATAAATAAAATGTTGTTTCAGTAAAACATATATATTTGAGTATTCTATACATGTTACCCTAAACCGTTGTTGAATGTCTGTCAAAAGAACGTCCTGGAATTTAATGACAACTTTTTCTTTTCATTTAAAAAGTTTGTCATCTAATGCCGCTATATTTCTGACAGATATTCAATGACTTTTGAACTCAACATGTGAAAAAATTTAAACTCCTATATTTTTACTGCAAATTCATTCGATTTAGTTTTTACCAAAACTTGTTTTGATTAAACAACTACAAAAATACTTCACTCAACTCCCATTTTCTACACTCCCACCTTAACTTTCGGGTCGCGAATTTGGTCATAACTTGAATCATCACTCCATTTGGCTAGATCGCTCACAACTGTGTCGATCAATATTTTTTTGGGTGGTCCGTTGTCAAGATGTCCCAGACACTTCGGCCGATTGTTGGTAATTATAGAGCATAGCTAATTGACACACGTTGGTGTAACTAACGATAGTAGCTTTCTCAGACCATTGAATTTTCCTTCGCCTGTCTTTCTTTGTGTCGTGCTATTTGATGATCAGTTTGTTCTGTGTTACACGGAGACCAGGGTATTATACAAACAATTACTTTACAAGTCCTCTTCTCTCTACTCGTCTATTAAAATCAACCGGCGTATAGCTCGAACAGGTAGTAAGACGCGTTGCTAAAAGATTATTTTTTTAAATCAACCAACAACGTTGTGGTTGTTCCTGCCGTGCAGTTGAAGGGTTAATTTGACTAAGTGCTCACCCTTACAAAAAAAAAAACTAATTAAAAAAAAGAAGCAAGTTTTTTCCAAAATATGCTTAACTATTGTTTAAAGTCTAGATCTTATATTAATAACTTTTCTAAAAGAGTATTTTTGCTCTACAAAATAAAGCTAGAAATAAATAATTCAAATGAGCCAATAAGCTTGCCTAAATGAGTTACAAGCATTTTTCGGATAAAGGCTCATCATAATATCAGACATGAATGTAAATTAATGAACGTGTGACGAGATAAGTTCACTTTCAAAGCCAAGTATTCAAGTATATTTGGATATATCCAATTTGTTAGCTCTTAAATAGAAAATTTCTTTGGGAATCCCTGGAGGCCTAATTGAAAGCACACAAGCTTATTTGCAAAAGTAATAAATAAACTATTATATTTTGGATAGAGGTACACCACTCTTGTTCTATATTATTTTAACGTTCCTCCTGCAATAAATAAATGATATAGTATTTTGGTGGATTTTTAATTTATATATTTCTGAATAAAAATGGTGAATCTCTCACTAGGACTAAATGTAAAACAAATTATCACTGTATGTCTGAAGAGTAACAATAATGTCAACAAGATCCGATTAAGCGCTAATTGTAAGGTCTAAACTTGTTAGAGGGAAATATATTAGTTACAATTCATAGAAGAGGAAAGGTTAGCTATTAACAATTCAAATTGTGTGTTTCATTGAGAGTTAGCCACTCACTCATGAATTGCGTGTCGGTATGTTGTCCATGCAGACGGAGCAAAGGACGATATATGTTCCGTGTATATGACTGTGGATGCATGACAGTAGATTATGTATTCAGGAGGTATATGACACGTACCATCCTGTCAAAGGCATGTTTCCAACACGGTCAATCGTCTGCCTTACTGCCCTACTCGCTACTGCACTGCCGGGAACAACACGGTCAAGGTTATAAGGCGATACATACACATGAGGTCATTTTAACTATTTGGAATATTAAGATACCAAGTATATTGAAGATTTATTTTGAAATTGACATTTCATAGATTGACTTGAGAAATAAGCAACATGTCTCAACCTAATTCAATGGCATCTGTTGTACCTGTCAACAATATTGGTGGGTGCGCTGACTAAATGTCAGGCTCATATTGTCTAGTTAGTTGGTGAGAAAGGGTCAGGAGTCGAATCTTAGTTGGGTTTACTTTTGGTGCGCCCCCCCCCCCCCCTCTCTCTCTCTTACTTTCCTTTAATTCTACCTGTATCACTACATTATACGAGCAATTAAAATAGCACGGGTAGGTAAACCCTGATTTTTAAAACGAGCCCACTTTTGACCAACATTGATTGAAAGTAATTAACACTTGGCATTCTATAAATGTCTAATATTTAATTCAAAAATGTATCAAAAGCTTCCAATAATACTTTCTTATAGATTAATGTATAATTTATATTTACGTGATTAATTAAACAAACAAAACAATTGTATTTACATTATTAATTTTTATTCCCGCCATGGTGGCAACATGAGTTTCCAGTTCTCAAATAATGATCTTCCTATCAATATCATATTGTAGTAATACGTGAGGGGGAAAACACCTGCATCTGGGAAGCACGCTGAACAAAGGCACTAGTCTCGTC
Organism: Timema cristinae; assembly: GCA_039000515.1. NCBI lineage: Eukaryota > Metazoa > Arthropoda > Insecta > Phasmatodea > Timematidae > Timema > Timema cristinae. The sequence continues at coordinate 457,634 of JBCFYV010011164.1, forward strand.
TGGTCTGGTTTTAGCTGATAATGAGGCTGGAGCTCAAACTCCGTCAGGGGTAGGTATAAAGTTGTGATCTCCTAAATAACTTCCCACTCTCTCGATGCAAATGCGGGTACATTTGCTCTCGAGTCTAACTTTATAACCATGCCGGTTGAAATGATTCTTAAAGTTTGATAAGCCTTTTTGAATAAAACGTTATTACTGACATTAATGTTAATAATACTTTATCTTCTCTATTTGAAAATTGTAAAATAAAACTTTTCAACAATGACCACTAAACGTGTAGTGTTTGTCCTGTATATTAGATGATTTATTTATTTAAAATGTTAAAGTTTAAGTTTAAATGAAAGAAAATGGACCATAGACACCGCCCGCCGTAACACCTAATGATGAGTGTATCTTAATAGCGTCTCATTCACTGTACCATAACTTGTTACAAAGTTAACCACCCGCAGATTTACTCAAGCTCAATAAATAGATTTCAGCTCAAACTTAGTGGAACTATCCTGCATTCTTTGAACCTTTAAAGGGGTAATCTTATATTCCCATAATGCCACGATTCTGACACCTTAACCCAGTTTTAATTGCGTCTCTTTGATAGGTTAAGGGTCTTCGATACATTTCCCATGATGGCCGAAATATTTGTGATTCATCAAATGGAGTTTCAAATCACTTTCATAGCAATGACTACCAACTTTTATTATGTGTTCTAGAATCATGTTAGTTTGAAAGTAATTTGTGGATACAATTATCATTTGGTTAAGAAAGCTAAAGTCTAATGAGAAATTTAATAGAAAATAATATAGTGATGTAATCCTTTAAAAAAACTGTCTCTCAGCTAAAAGAAACAAAATGTATGCCAACCAGATGTTTCTAATATACATGTAAGAAAGATAGTGAATGACTATGAACCACACATATAGTCTAGGGAGTCAACCAACCTCTCAGAATATGAATACCAAGCGGTTCAGGTCTATTAGGGGGGATTGATTGGCTGACATCCGAATCTCTATTATATATATATATACGACCCTATCTGACGCAGGCAGTGTGGTAGCCATATCCAAACACTTTCACTTTTAAGACCTCATCTAGAGACAGAATCACAGTCTTCCAAGTCTAAAAGTCGACCTCTTTGTCCACTCGTCCAAGGTGTGTTTTATAATCATAACAATCCCTCTTGTTTGATCTTGGACTGGAATGTGGTCTCGAAATGAGGACATGAGGTGTGAATTGAATGGAGGCTCGTCAAACATCTCATCTGAATGACAACTACGTCCTGTACAAGCCAAGGTGGGATCGCACCATCTGACATACTACAAGTATTTTCATAGATTAACTTATCAAATCAAATGTTCTGCAACCATCTCTTTTGATGAATTATATTATTATTATTATTTCCTTTATGTCATCCAATAGTTGAATCCTCCTTCATCCTAAACTAATCTTTTCCTAATCCTTTCTATTACATCATGCAGAATACAGTTCCTCCTAAGAAGGTTTCCGATCTAGTTTGCTCTGTACCGAAGAATCACATTTAAAAATAATATCTTCTTGGGACTTCTTCATTTGTCATCCTGTCTGTCCAGCTGATCTTCTCAAGTCTTCTCCAGCACCACATTTCAAAGCCCTCAAAGTATTTATATTCCATCTTCCCGAGAGTCCAAGTTTCTGCTCCACAACGTGATGCTCCAAATGTAGCATTTAATCAATTTCTTCAAGTCAGCAGTAACCTCTTTTTGTTTGAATCTCCCTTGAACATGGCGAGTCTCGAGACCTAATTTCCTTGGTGGTGTAATAGATACCCTTTATCATCAGACTTAAAAGGTACTTGAACTGTTAATTTCTATTAGTTACGTTAAAATAGTAAAATTAACATTGCTACATTTGGTAATCATTGAGAGCAAAAGTAATTTAAACATGTTTTTATACCACCATTTCACCATAGTTTTCAACGCAAAGCGAAAGCACGTTGACTTACATTATTTTGACAGGTACTATGGTGAAAAGATTAATACATTTTCATTTAAAATAATTTTCACTATTTTATTTATTATAAAATTAACAACACGAATAATAATGATGATGGAATTAATTTTATAAATCATGTATATAAAAAGTTACCTTGAATTATTTATATATTGCTCCGAACGTGGATTTTCAATTTTCTGAATAAAGCTATTCCCTGTCACCCCAGATAACACCCATGGCTCAGATGTTCAGCAATGATGCTACTGGCTTAGACAACTGTTCAAACTAATAATAGTATTAAAACAATATCTATTGACCCAGTTTTGAAGTTTTTTCACTTAATCGTTCTACAAAAAGTATTTTGATGAGTAAGCTGCTTACGAAATATGAATCTATTTATCATTCCAATTACTAAAAGACCCACATCGTTGGTCTGATGTTATAGAGTGAACTGCTGGTGACAGGGAGTTCAGAGTTTGAATCCTAGTCGTGTGTAATTGAGTTTTTTTTTTTAAGGCGCTTACTCCACTTTCTACATGCAAATTAGGGTGATTTTCCTCAATAAGTAAACATTCTCATCCCTTTTAAATTAGTGAAATTAATTCCGAATAAGAACCATGTAACTCAATTTGTATGTGATATTTCTATATATTTTTGCCTTTAAAATAAACTTAAGAAAATCTTTGATACTATTTGTGAAAAGGACTTTTATGGGTTACAAAGTTTAGCTAAAATTTGGTTTTAATCTGACCATTCCATTAGTTAGGTGTCTTAATATATTTTAATACGATTTAATGTAATTACTATATTTGGTGACACATAGTATAAACAAGTAAACTTGTATACGGATAACTCTTATCTTTCTATTACTTTTTGTAAATAAAATAAAATACTAAAACTGTATACTTTTAAATCGTTTGCATATCGCTTGGACCAAAATTGTAATCCAAAGGAATTCACAAATTTACAATTTGGTTGAAACCTTTCTCTTAGCTCATTTACAATGGAAGGAAACCTAGACAAATAAGAAGCCTAGGTAAGAATGCATAATCATAACTATTTCATTTTACGCAATCAACGAATGATGTTATCAATTTTTTATTTATTGTATTCGATTAATCCAGAATTCATTCATAATTCTCTTGATTGAAAAGAACGTGTTACAGTGCATAATACATTTATATTAATGACTTAGTTTTTCTTTTCACAACTTTATTCTTATAATGCATATTTTGTTTATGTGGGTACCTATTTAATGTTCACTCTATGAAACGACTGATAGTATCAGCGCACAGCTTGCAAACTAGCTTAATTCTATATAAGACACTACAGCCAGTTCTTCAGTCATTAATTCATCACTGGATAAAGTGTAGGCCCAATTTTTACCGATGATCAATTTTTCAACCATGCCGGGAATCAAACCCGGAACCTTGGCTTTTGATGGACAGATGCATTACTGACGTAGTCAAGGTGTCTAACAGTATGATAAACAAAATGGTCGACAGCACCAAAACAACGATAAACATTTTCCTATGACCTTCATGGTTCTATGATCTGCGTATCTAGAACCTGCCTGCATCAAACCAGCTCGTAGGCCTACTCCATGTATTATCTTTGACAGTGACCTTATGTGGGAATCTCGGCGACTTCTCTGCGCATGCCCACCTTGTTTTGTCAAGGACAATGGTATCTCCCTCTTAGAGGTGTGTTCACAAACTTTACACGGTTGGATTAAATCGTTACGTTCAACCATTAGCTCACTTCCCCCCCCCCCCCCCCCTATTTTGGAATTACAAAGTGACGTACTAAGTGGGGTCCAAGATGCTGCACCTTCTCAGCAATTTTTTTTATAAATAAATATAAATTCTTAAGTTATCATCACTAAAGGCATGGGAAAAGAATAGTTCTAAACTAAGTTTGCGGTATATTTCTAAAAAAAAAAAAAAAAAAAGTGAATCTTACCATTTTAATTTTAATGAGAGATCATTTTGTAGCATCTTAAGATGCGATAACGATAACCTAAATTATATTTTAGCCATTCTTCTTAATTCTTTGAGTTTTAAAACACGCCACACTTACTGGTTAACTTTTAACATAATACCAAACTGGCCTGTTTCTTAAGTTAAACCAATCCTTATGTCACTAAGTAAAGTAAGCATTGTAGTGACTTAAAAACTCACCTGCATCAAGAATTGACACTGCTCACAGACACATTACCCATATTTTATTTAATGCTGTATATTCGAATGCAGGTTTTGATTTGGCTAGTAGCACGTGGAACAAATGGGTTTTTTCATGTTTTCTTACACGTGTTCATAAAGTGGACGGGGAAAGTACCTCTAAGTCATCACACAAAAAAATAACTAGTGTTTTGTGTTAGGACGATAAATTTGTATTTCTATCACAGAGACAGGTGAAGAAAGCTTTTTATAACAAGACGTTACTAACCTTGACTAGCATTGATTTGTAAATCAGGAAACTGTTTCTAAAACCACATGTTGGGAGCGTTGCGCTCTAGGGATGTGAAACATGGTCCATTGGTGCAACATGAAGGAAACTATTATAAGAATTTGAAACGTGGTGCTACAAGAGAATGTTTCAAATATCATCCATGGAGATGGTATCAAATATATGACTACTAAGAAAAGTAAATGAAGAAAGCAAACTTATGAAAGGTATACAGCAAAGAGGAGTTAATATGGTAGGCTGAGACATGATAGTTTGACGAAGATAATCATATAAGGAGATGTAGAAGAGAGAAATTCAAGAGGGATACTTAAGACTGGATTACATTAACCAGATAGTGAACGATGTTGGCAGAAGGTACAAAGACGTTAATAATTTGGCCCAAAGTAGACAAAAGTGGAGGAGAGCTGCAGAAAACCTATCGTAAGATTGGTGACCTAATTATAATAATGAGCTTTATTTCACGGTTAAAAAACATTTTCACACATTCATATTGGATATTTAGAGTAATCTAATGGCTTATAGTTAGAATTTGCAAAGATTAGTTTGAAAATATCAGTTAAAAACCAATTCGCTCTTATTGCTAATGAAATGTTCGTGCTTATAGTCATATTATATTCCATATACTCGCGTTGAGAACCTGAAAAATCAATGGAAGTCGAGAAGCTATTTATAGGTTTTTTTTAGCACCGCGTCTTAATACCTATTCGGGTTATACACCTGTGTCATAATAACCCTCATGGTTTTAGGGATGAGAAATGTTATGAGAGGAAGTGTATCCGAATTTGCTTGGAAGGAGAGTGGAAACCATTATGGAAAAAACCCTCAGTACACCTGACTGAGATTCAAACCTTGATCTTCCAGTCATCGGAAATCTAGTCTACTGCGAGAGTAGCGCGTTAGACCATGCGGGTCTAGTTTAAGTTAAAGAGGGGTTTAACCAAAGTTATACATATACTTAGGCTTGTATCTTTGACATTCTCTACGACTCCAATAAGCTATTATTAGCCAAGGCAGGAGGAATACAATAATACATATTTAAAACTACTTTCGGAAGATGGTGTTTGAAGACGACCCTGCGAACCTGAGCTGCCAGATATGTGCACTTTGTTTAACTTGAAAGGTCTTACCTTAACGGACTATAATATGAACCTATATTATAAGTAGGAGACCATAGATGGGTTGAATACTAACTATATTTATCGAATCCAAATCTCAAATTTAAGCCTTGAATTTTCCTTCTAATCTCAAATCTAAATTTTAATCTTAGACTGTAAAAATGTACTATTTTAGATAAGGAAAATACTTAAAATCGAATTTTAATAAAATTGTTAAAGATACTCGGTGCCAATGAATTTTTTATCCTATCTATTACGTCATAAATCAATAAAAAACTTTTTTAAATACAATTTTGTGATTTTTGGTGATTTTGTTACTCTCCCAAATATAGAAGTTTATATAATTACTTTTTACCAATCAAGTCAAGATCTTTATAGTTAAAGTGTGTCTGTGTACTGGGTTAGGGGTCCCAGTTTCGATTCCTGTCATGTCCAAACATTTATCATTGGTGAAATGTGGGTTTTACCTTTAGCAGTGATGAATTAACGTTTGGGGGATGGATTTTGTGTCTGATCTAGATTTAATTTACTTTATAAGTCGTGTACTTATATAATTGGTCGTTTCAGAACGTGCAAGTTAAATACCTCAGATAAATTAAAATGAAAAAAAAAAGATGTAGAGTACATAATGAATAACTCAATAAATTTGGGGGTCCAAAGTTGAAGATATTTATATTTGGGCATAAGTGAACAAAAAAAAAAAAGGTTGAATAAGACTGCTTTAAGCTCATTTATGTAAATATTAAATAATTAAGGCATGTTCTGATATTAATGGTCTAATCGCTGATACTCAACCTTTTTTGTTATAACTTATTTGTGATATTTTGTTTATTTGAGGTATTTAACGTGCATTTTTTTTAACTAACTGATTAAATCCAGCCCATAAGAATTTCTATGAGCGAGAGCGAAAGGACCTATCAATTTTGCTGGAAAGATTATTTTTCACATACTTTCCCGGGTTCTTTTACATTCCACAAAACCAGACAGCCTTTAACGAAATTTGTGGCACTTATTTACAGACATTGTGTTGAAAGTTCTCAAAAATTGGGTTTTAAGTGGCGCGACGAACAAACTGACGATTTTTTTTTATTATTATAGACAATTTCTATAAATGAAACGATAGTTGGTCAGTCACATCATGATCAATGAAATATGTAAACTAATTCCTTTTCATTTTCGTGAAAAATGAATCGGTGAAGATGAGTTATTGAAAATGCTACGTGAGAACTGGCCTTAAGACACTGCCCAATTCTTCCATTTAACGACTAACGAGCAAATAAGATGGTGTATAAATTATTTTGTGTACTTTTTAGATTAGTTTTTACTTTTCGTGTACCGCAACTAATGCACTAGGGATAAGTAAAGTAGGATTTAAATTATACGCACCCGCATTTGTGTGAGGGAAGAGTTGAAAACCATTTCGAGTCAAACACTCGACCACGACTCTAAGCTTAACCTTCCTTTGGGAAACCAGACAAAACTAGACTGGCGCCTTTTTACCTGTGCTGTTGACCATTGCGGGCTAGTTTTCACTTATTGAATGGCATATATCTGCCCGATAAATGTGTTAATGTAGAATGTCACCTAATTATATAGAAACATGTGTATCTGAAAATCTTTGTCTACACATTTTTTTTCAGGCTAATCATCAACAAACCAATATCTAAATACTATACACTGTGTATATAATATATACTAGTACTATGTCACGACTGTATAGTGTGATCACCACAAGTTCTGAACTAATCGTGACTGTGTGGCGTGTCCTCAGGATGAATGGGAGAAAGAGCTGGAAAGGCTGGCGGTGAGGTTCGAGAGAGAACTACAGACCAAGAAGAAGAGGCCGGACGAGCAGAAGGTGCTCACGTTGAGGCACCAGCAGGAGCGAGAGGATCTGGAGAAGAACATGACACTACGTAGGGACAAGAAGAAGGAGTCGCTCACCAGGAAGCTACTGGAGCACGAGAGGTATAGTATCACATCACACTACGTAGGGACAAGAAGAAGGAGTCGCTCACCAGGAAGCTACTGGAGCACGAGAGGTATAGTACTACATCACACTACGTAGGTACAAGGAGTCGCTCACCAGGAAGCTACTGGAGCACGAGAGGTATAGTACTACATCACACTACGTAGGTACAAGGAGTCGCTCACCAGGAAGCTACTGGAGCACGAGAGGTATAGTATCACATCACACTACGTAGGGACAAGGAGTCGCTCACCAGGAAGCTACTGGAGCACGAGAGGTATAGTACTACATCACACTACGTAGGGACAAGGAGTTGCTCACCAGGAAGCTACTGGAGCACGAGAGGTATAGTATCACATCACACTACGTAGGGACAAGGAGTCGCTCACCAGGAAGCTACTGGAGCACGAGAGGTATAGTATCACATCACACTACGTAGGGACAAGGAGTCTCTCACCAGGAAGCTACTGGAGCACGAGAGGTATAGTATCACATCACACTACGTAGGGACAAGGAGTCGCTCACCAGGAAGCTACTGGAGCACGAGAGGTATAGTATCACATCACACTACGTAGGGACAAGAAGAAGGAGTCGCTCACCAGGAAGCTACTGGAGCACGAGAGGTATAGTATCACATCACACTACGTAGGGACAAGGAGTCGCTCACCAGGAAGCTACTGGAGCACGAGAGGTATAGTATCACATCACACTACGTAGGGACAAGGAGTCGCTCACCAGTATAGTACTATATGACGCGTGCGTACTGCTCGGGAGGTTGGTTCCACTAAGTTTAGGTCAGGTATGTGATACCATTGTTGGAGAAGGAGGATGCACTAGAGTCGCAACTATCCGGCCTAAAATGACGCCATTCCGGGCTCGATGGTTTAAAAGCTGGATAGTACAGAATACGAATGTAAATAATTTTCAGTATGGGTTCACCTACTTTTTTTTTTCTTTTAATTTTCACAGAATATTTAACTTTGTTTTAATAGAATCTGCCCATTTTTTGATTGTCATATAAAACAGATATACAATAATTAAAGAGGGACAGTAAACATTAAACGGGAAAGAAATTTTTAAAAGCTATACGAATATAGTATATAGTATCGATAGTACATATATATGTATATATAGTACAGATGTAGTATTTAAAATGCTGTATGGTGAAAAAATATAGAATAAACCACTTACTATTGCGTGAGTCGTCGTGAATAAGGTGTTGGCACTCGAAGGGACTTACTCTCGTCGCTATTTTATTAAGTTGGACTCACGATCAAAAACTTAACAATGTACTCATGCGTTAAAGACGTGCACTTAGGGCGTCACCTTTATGAGTAAGAAAATCCACACACTGCAGTGTTTCTTATGAGAATAAAGCTCTGTCCCTTAGAAATGTCCCCATAAATACTCTAGGTTTCTTTTATAGCAATAGTGCTAGGGGTCTGGGGCTCAATCCTCGGTCCCGGCACAGATTTATCTGATTACCAAACCCTTCCTTCATCTCTGACAAGACTTGTATTAATCACAACTTGTGAATGTGGGGAATGCCAGACCTCCACCGTGGTTCGGATCCCACGTTAAACTTTAGGTCCTCCATTTCATCTCACAATCACCCTAACATTACACATTAGCGTAAGAGCGTATAACCTGAACGGGTAGTAAGACGCGGTGATGATAATATTAATAATAATTTTATGTCAATACTAACAAATGATTGCCTTTTTTTTTATTGAGGAGCTAGGCATCGAACCATGATGCTGTGCTCTACTTTATGAAATTGTGGAATTGAGGCCACTTAAAACATTTCTAAACAAAATTTAAAATCTCACATCAAAATTAAAGAATAAATATTTTTTTCTGAACAAAACGTTTTCACCCACTCCAATTTTGTTGCTTCTGAGGGAATAAATCAGAAAACTGCAATTCGGTCTGATTCTTGGTTCGAGTGTAATTGCTTAGAGATCTTATTTCCCGGTTAGTCATCCAATAGATGGGTTCTTTAAGTCCCATTAACAGTAAGAGCTAGAAATTGGATAGGAGTGAAATTTTCTGTATTTTTAAATTTTATAACATCGAAAATGAGATCAATGTCGAAGTTTTTAACTAAAAAAAATTGTATTTTTTTTAATATGGCAAAACACTTTAATCGGTACACACTTCAGTTATTTAATGGCCCTAGGCGTTACTACAGTGTTAAACTGACTGGCCAGCTGATGACGGGGAGATCAAGGTTTGAATTCCAATCAGGTTTACTAAGGGTGTTTTTTCCTTAGTTATATCTCCCTCTACTACCACTCAAATGAGGGTAGATTACCTCTAAAATGCTTCCTTCCTCATCCCTACCTCATTATAGTAATTATCATATATATATATATATGTGTGTGTATAACCTGAACCGGTAGTAAGACGCGGCGCTAAATAAAATCACTGGTTTTGATTCCACTGTTTTCTAAAGTAGAATAAGGAAAAGCATATAGTGATGCGATATCTAAAATTTAGAAGATGTTCCTGGGGTGAGACGAGCTGTTAGTGTCGGTATTATGAACCAAGCCTAGCCAGGTGCTGTCCCTGGGGGGAGACGAGCTGTTAATGTCGGTATTATGAACCAAGCCTAGCCAGGTGCTGTCCCTGGGGGAGACGAGCTGTCAGTGTCGGTATTGTGAACCAAGCCTAGCCAGGTGCTGTCCCTGGGGTGAGACGAGCTGTTAATGTCGGTATTGTGAACCAAGCCTAGCCAGGTGCTGTCCCTGGGGGGAGACGAGCTGTTAATGTCGGTATTGTGAACCAAGCCTAGCCAGGTGCTGTCCCTGGGGGGAGACGAGCTGTTAATGTCGGTATTGTGAACCAAGCCTAGCCAGGTGCTGTTCCTGGGGTGAGACGAGCTGTTAGTGTCAGTATTGTGAACCAAGCCTAGCCAGGTGCTGTTCCTGGGGGGAGACGAGCTGTTAATGTCGGTATTATGAACCAAGCCTAGCCAGGTGCTGTCCCTGGGGGGAGACGAGCTGTTAATGTCGGTATTATGAACCAAGCCTAGCCAGGTGCTGTCCCTGGGGGGAGACGAGCTGTTAATGTCGGTATTGTGAACCAAGCCTAGCCAGGTGCTGTCCCTGGGGGGAGACGAGCTGTTAATGTCGGTATTATGAACCAAGCCTAGCCAGGTGCTGTCCCTGGGGGGAGACGAGCTGTTAATGTCGGTATTATGAACCAAGCCTAGCCAGGTGCTGTCCCTGGGGGGAGACGAGCTGTTAATGTCGGTATTGTGAACCAAGCCTAGCCAGGTGCTGTCCCTGGGGGGAGACGAGCTGTTAATGTCGGTATTATGAACCAAGCCTAGCCAGGTGCTGTCCCTGGGGGGAGACGAGCTGTTAATGTCGGTATTATGAACCAAGCCTAGCCAGGTGCTGTCCCTGGGGGGAGACGAGCTGTTAATGTCGGTATTATGAACCAAGCCTAGCCAGGTGCTGTCCCTGGGGGGAGACGAGCTGTTAATGTCGGTATTATGAACCAAGCCTAGCCAGGTGCTGTCCCTGGGGGGAGACGAGCTGTTAATGTCGGTATTATGAACCAAGCCTAGCCAGGTGTTGTCCCTGGAGGGAGACGAGCTGTTAATGTTGGTATTGTGAACCAAGCCTAGCCTTACTCCCAACCTTTCTGACGGCAGTTGTTACCGCAAGCACCACTCTCTGTTACTAATACCACACTCAACCGCATCACTCCGGAAACTCGCATTAGTTGACATAATGTGTGACCAGCAAGTTTCTCATTACTTTTAGTTTTATATCCGTGTTTGTTGGAAGTATTACAGAATATACCTATAGTCGGATCGCCATGAGAAGAACAAAATAAGAACTTTTACAAAATATGTTATGATGCCAATTCTGACATCTTAGATCATTCGTTAGCCTTTTTGACTGCTGCGTCTCTGGTTCTATTTACGTTATGGATGATATTGAGATTTCTCCTTTCACGAAGGTTAATCAGCGACAGTAATATTGTATGTTGTCTCTATTGTAGAGTTAAGTTAGTTAGTAATTATTTATTTTTAGCAACGCGTTTTAATACCTGTTAGGGTATCAGCCTCTGTACCAATGACTCTTAATGTTTTAGGGATGGATAAGGTTCAATTTAGAGGAAGCATGCCCACATTCGCGTTGAGGGGGAGTGTAAAACTATACATAAAAAAACACCCTGCTTACATCTGACCGAGATTCGAACCTCGATCTCCCCGTAATTGTCAGTCTAGTCTACTGCGAGAGTAGCACCTTAGACCATGCGGGCACCGAAGCGGGTTGCTTTCATATTCTAATTTTCTGCAACTAATCACTTCGGACAAATGGTACCATTTCCGATAAATTAATAAAAAATTGAATAAAGCCGAACTAGCGCCGGTGGTCATGTTACTTAGATGACAGACTCATTTAGTCTGGTTTGCTGGGGACTCGGAGGTCAGGGTTCGAATACCGATAGTTTGTTCTCAGGATGCATTTTCATAAAACAGTTTCTCACTCTTCCTCAACGCAACTACGGATACATTCCTTCAAATTCTACCTTCCTCGTTCCGACCACACTAGCGTAATTAACGGACAGTGAGGCGCGGTGATGATAATAATAACAATAAATAATTATTATTAGTATTATTATTATTGTCTTATTTTAACTCTCTGGCTTAAGGAAAAGTTGAACGGATATCTCACAAAACACGGATAATCCAATTTAATTGTACAAATTTAATCTATTGTCACATTAAAAATCACATCCTTTGGTGGTCACATGTTTAAAGGCATCACTTGCACCACGGATGGATAAATCGGGGTTCGTATCCAGGACAGGGTTGCTTGTTATGTTTTTCCTAATTGGTTTCTTTGTCTGCCTCCAAGCCGATTTGCGTGCCTTTACTCTAAATTAAGCCTTCCTTATTGATAACCCATTAATGCAAATATTCTGATAGCCCATACGTGGTGCACACCAAAAAATAAAAAACATTACAAATGATCACTTCCTTGGCTAATAAACTATTTATTTAGAAAAATAGTTCGTGATGTTTACCAGCCTTCCAGGTCAAATACGACCTTCAGGAACACTGCAATTTCCCCGAAATACTGGATACCACGTGGCTGAAAAATGAACATTAAAAAACACCAGATGAACACACGGTCAAGACACAAACAGGACGGTCGTGAGTTCCTATCGAGCTGAATTTGGTCACTATTTAAATACATGGTTTTAAATATGAGGGAAACAAGATAAAAAAGGGGAAATATAAGTTTTTTTATTTTTTATTTCACAAACTTGAGCTAATATCGGGAGAGTGTATGTTTAGGAGAATAGAATGCTATTGTATAATGTACTCTCTCTAATTAGATGTCAGGTCAATATTGGCCTGTAAGGAATTTGTGTACTCTAAATAGGAGGATGAATGTTGATGTGAAACAGTGCATAAAGGAGGAACCGCAATTACAAACAATCTTGCATAGATAATTAGGCATTCTATGTTGCAATATGGAATTAAAACCAACCATTATTTTGTTTTATCTTGTGTTTAAAGTAAGATATTGGTAAAATATAAAACGTAGGCTAGAAAATGACATTCCTTACTTTTTTTGTCAAGAATGTAATCTATACTTATAAAATAACATGTCCTGACTGACTGACTGACTGACTGACTGACTGACTGATTCATCATCGCCGAGCGCAAACTATCAAGGCTACAAGCATGAAATTCGGACTGTATATTCATTTTGTTATGTAGGCACCCACTAAGAAAGGATTCTAGAAAATTCCACCCCAAAGGGGTCAAAATAGGGGATGATAATATGTATGAAAGTCAGTCATTTTGAAAGTTACATAAACAAAATTTTGTATTTCGGTTATTGACGTAAAACAAATAAATACGTGTTTCAGGAATTTTGGAAATTTTATTTAATAAGGGATGAAAAAGGGGGTGAAAGTTTGTATCGGACTTGCATTATTTTTGATCTGAGGTCAAGTTATGGTCATCAACGTAACGTAATATTTAAAATTAATCTGTAAATACATATGTATATTTTCGTATTTGTATATAATCATCTTCCACGCGAGCAAAGCCGCGGGCAACAGCTATCTAGTTATCATAAAAAGGCCGTAATTTTGCCGGTTGTTCTCTATAGGTGTGATACATGGCCTCTTAGCTTAAATGACAAAAATAAATTTAGGGTGTTCGGTAACAAGTTGCGTAGGGACTACATAATGATCTGCATACCCTGTAATCATGACCAGATATTGTTAGGTTAGTAAAATCTCACAGGTTAGGTGGGCAGGTCATGCATCGCGAATGGGATTATCTAGAACCACGTTCAAGGTATTTAATGGCAAACCCAACGGGTAGAGACCACTAGGAAGAACCCAGACGCAGATGGGAGGATAACATTTGGATAAACCCGAGAAAGATAGGGTGTAATGAGATAGACTGGATAGAATTATCTCAAGGTAGGGATAGGTGGCGTACTTTCGCGAGTGCGTTGATGAACTTTCAAGTTCCTAATGCCATAGAGAAAGTTAGTGAGTAAGTATAGGCCTTAGTTAAGAAAATAAAGATCTAATAAAAATTGGAAGTTACTATCGACACATCCTATTTATTTCTTGGTGTATTTTGTATTTTTTAATCGCCGCTTCTTGCTACTTGTTTGGGTTATATATATGAGATAATTACTCTAATGGGATAGGGATGAGAAAGGAAGCATTTTAGAGGTAATCCCCACATATTTTCGTTGAAGGAAAGTGGGAAATCATTTAGGATTAATCATCCTTAATAGACACAACCGGGATTCTAACCCCCAATCTCCCAGTCTTGATCAACCCAGTCTAACACGCGTGATGCCTTAAACAGTATAGACACCAAAGCGGATGCGTATTTTGTGGTAAGTACTAATTGAAGCGAAATGGTTCACATATTCTTAAATTAGTTAATTCTGCTGAGAATTATCCTAGCACAAAACTATAACAGTCTTACTTTTTGCCTTGATCTCTTCATATGATATTTTCTAAATTAACATTTTTCGCGTGGTTCCGCTATAGGCTGTCCTCCTCCCACAGTTCGCGGAAGAGTGGACAGAGCCATCCACCCACTAGACGAGACGTCACTGCAGGTTTGAGTTGAATTTCCACGTTATTCAAATAAGGTTGTACTAGAGTTGGTGTTGAAAGATCCACAGGGAGGGGAGCAACACGAAATGTTGATTCAAGGTGCTTGAGAAATGTTTGCATACGTCTGGTCCAAAAGAGTCGGGCTGGGATGGGAGGATGTTCAAATGATGTTGGCATCTTTTCCTTTCGTTTTCATGACTAGGTTTTTTATTTGGTGCATTAATGTTTAACACAAGGATTATTAATGACTTAATTTACGGGTTAAGGATGATGAAGAGGAAATTCACTCTAATAGAAGATTGAGGATTAGAAATCTACGGAAAACGTAAATTTGTATATCCAGCCTCAAGACGGGAGCGGGTCTAAGGAGGGAGAGGGTAAATTAGGGTGTGTCCTTTTTCTCCACCTTTCCCTAAGATTTTTTGTTTAATAAATTAAAAAGATTTACATAATATCTTTGTGCTGAAAACTACATATACATTTAACTTAGAGGGAAACATTTCACTCTTTAAGTCTAAGGTTTGTAGGCCTACACAATATTTCCTAACTTATTTTTAACATTTACTTACTTATTTTGGTTGGTTTATATCTGTATAAAACTTGATTTTAATTTTTTTAGCACCGTGCTTTATCACTCGCCCCAGTTATACGCCTATGTACTAATTACATTAATGTCTAAGTGATTAGGAAGGATGAATTAATATGAATTGCACCCTCATTTGCGTGAAACCGAGTGAAACACTGCCCCGTCTACTCCCTTTTGGTTTTTAGGGTAGTCGTGCTCATCCCTACCCCAATATTATGTGGGCTTCCCGTATGGGTAGCAAGACGTAAGATTTCATGTCACTTGTTTTACCAATAGCAGCCATGATAATGTGGCGTTCCCACGGTGCTAGTCGGCTTGTACTGAATTCAGTGTGAGATTAAGTGCGAATTAAAGTCCCTTGTATGCAAGGTATCACTGTCACGCTATCCTGGTTGCGATCTCGCAAGGTTCTCCTCCAAATGGAGATTGGATGAGGACTGAACATATAAATGGATGCGCACATGCCTCGACGTTTCTCCGCGCTTGCCTGCTGGCTAGGTCGCTGAACTCTGAAGAACCACCAGACCGATAAAACGCACCGGTCCCATCGAACAAGGGTAAAATTGAAACCACCTTCGGTGGCCGCGTCGTCTAAAGCGCTATTCTTGCAGTAGACTAGACTGCCAATGACTGAGATCGAGGTCGGATGTACTGAGGGTAATTTTCTTAAAATTACTTTCCAATCCTCTCTGCGCAAATGCGAGTAGGCCTAACACTTCCTACAAATATAACATCTCTCAAAAATATAGTTTCCCTTACTGACAAAATTAATTTAACCATTTTTCTCTTCGTTTAAAAAGTTTGTCATCTAATGCCACTATAGTCATGAGATATCTAAAGACTGTTAATATCATGTGAAGAAAATTACACTTTTTGTTTCTACTCAAGCAATATTATTTATTTTGACGAAAAAAAATGCTTTTCTATACAAACTTCAAAGACATTTACCATAATTCACGTTCCCTGCACTCACCAACTTAATCAAAATCTCTGAACAGGTTGGTTTAAAAAACATTGCTCTATGCCAGGCGTTTCAAACCCTTTGGATCATGTGGGACACATTAAACATAAACATACAGGGGACTACATTGTAAACAAATTCAATATTTTCATATTCTTAAGTAAAGATAATTTCATCTTAGTACGTTATTAATATAAAAAAAAGGGTAATCCCTTGTTTAAAACAATAAGAATAACCTTTTTTTACTAAAGTTTTCAAAACTTTTTATTTTCGTAATGATGTGAATGTCAATATTTAAATCTTGTGATGAAGTCACTTTTCAAAATGGTTGAAAAAATGTGTCCTGATGCCCAGACCTTAAGGGTTTTTTTTTTGTGCCTTTTAATGCGAGAAATAGGTAACCTGTTGTGTCTAAGGCTAAGGTGTTGGACATCTGTATTGGGAGTTCAGGGTTCAATCCTCGGTCCCGGCATAGATTTATCTGATTGCCAAGCACTTCCTTCACCTCTGACAAGACACAATTTGTGAATGTGTGGAATGCCGGGCCTCCACCGTGGTTCGGATTCCACGTTAAACTGTAGGTCCTCCATTTCACCTCACAATCACCCTACCATTACACATTAGCGTAAGTGCGTATAACCCGAATGTGTAGTAGGAGAAAAGCGAGTTTGACTCATACAACAGCACGGTGTTGTCAGGTTGTTGTTCCCTGTGGGTTGTTGCAATGCGGGTAGGACGAGAGGAATTTATCTGACAGTTTTAAGTTACCAAGTCTACTTTCTTTCCCATATCCCTATGCTAAGTGGTGTGTTCTGTAGCTGCCACTTTAGACAGATGGTGTCAGGTTTGATAGCAGTAAACTAAATAGGGACATTTTGTCAGTGTCGGTTATTTTTTACCTATGTGTATATCTTTTAAACGTGCCGATGTCAATGGAATGTCGCGGTATGTCGTCCGGTTGAAAATAGTGTATTTAAACTTTATCTGTAATATTCTGTAAATTAAAAAAAATGACACATGG
>JBCFYV010011164.1:483791-525495 GCA_039000515.1 Timema cristinae
TCTCATTTGTTGAATTTGAATTACGAATGAGAGAGTTTGGGCACCTTGCTACTAACGGCCTAATTTAATTGGTAAGATCACAAAGTGATAAAATCATACATGGCGAGAACGCTTACGTAAGGGCATTCGAACAAAGAAATTACTATAATTCTTTGGAGTCTATAAAATCGGACAGGGATTTAACATAGGTGGGTTAGAGGGGCTATTTGTAAAATACATTGAGTAGGAATAGCTCAACACCTCCAGAAACACAGACGTAGGAAAGCCAAAGCGCTTTACTTGATATGTCAATAGTTGGCATATCTGACCCTCATGCCTCGGTTGGACAACTATGTTCTGTCTGCAATCAAAAAATGTTGTCTCGAACAATCAGCACACTCAAAACAAGAAAATGACATGAAATAGACTTTTAAATAGATATTTGCAATAATCAATCCAGATACATTAAATATACAATACCTTAAGGAGTAGTTAGTTTGGGAAAAAATAATTCTAAATAACGACATTGTGTAACTGCAAACTGAGATCAAACCACAAACTATGGGTATTAAGACGAGTATACATGAAAATCATGTAATTTTACTACTTTTAAATTGCTTACACATTAAAAATTACATTAATTATTCACCTTAATAAAGGCACATGAAAGCATAAACTAGCAGGTTTGACCCCTAAATACTCGTGAACCGCAATTATTTGAAATGAGTGAATCACTAAATTATAATTAGACGCGTGTTAAACGTGTGCACATTTTGTATTTCTAATGACCTTGGCTCTTTATAAGAGTTATCAATGAGAAAGCTTTATGCGCTATGGGAACAGTTTTTATAGTGATTACCCATGAATCATTGCGGTGGTGACACGCTAGATATTTTCTCCCGTGCAACTTGTTGCTGTAACGTGACTTGAATACCTAGGTACAGTCATCCGACCTAACCGGTCACAGTTCACCGAATTGGTCCAGTATTATTATCATGAGCAATATCTGCGACGAGCAGACTAAAGGCCAGTTCTCACGTGTCATTTTCATTGAAGCGTTGAAAATGAATAAAAAATGAACGTCAGAACGAACACTCATTTCATTAGACTGAATAATTATTTAAAGCTTTCATTAAAAGTGAAAAGGACTTCTACTTTTGTCCATTTTTAATGATCATTATTGAAAAATGAAAACAAAATGAACAATGAGAACACGTACAAGAATTAATTAATTCATTTTTCTTTGAATGTAAAGATTTATTTTAGTTCAACACTAAACTTGAAAACAATTATGGATTAAATCCAATAAAAAAGGTTGCAAGTTTCGATTCGCGTTGACAAAACCAGACAGCCTTTAACGAAATTTGTGGCACTTATTTACAGACATTGTGTTGTAAGTTCTCAAAAATTGTGTTTTAAGTGGCGCGACGAACAAACTGACGATTTTTTTTTATTATTATAGACAATTTCTATAAATGAAACGCTAGTTGGTCAGTCACATCATGATCAATGAAATATGTAAACTAATTCCTTTTCATTTTCGTGAAAAATGAATCAGTGAAGATGAGTTATTGAAAATGCTACGTGAGAACTGGCCTTAAGACACTGCCCAATTCTTCCATTTAACGATTAACGAGCAAATAAGATGGTGTATAAATTATTTTTTGTACTTTTTAGATTAGTTTTTACTTTTCGTGTACCGCAACTAATGCACTAGGGATAAGTAAAGTAGGATTTAAATTATACGCACCCGCATTTGTGTGAGGGAAGAGTTGAAAACCATTTCGAGTCAAACACTCGACCACGACTCTAAGCTTAACCTTCCTTTGGGAAACCAGACAAAACCAGACAAAACTAGACTGGCGCCTTTTTACCTGTGCTGTTGACCATTGCGGGCTAGTTTTCACTTATTGAAAGGCATATATCTGCCCGATAAATGTGTTAATGTAGAATGTCACCTAATTATATAGAAACATGTGTTTCTGAAAATCTTTGTCTACACATTTTTTTTCAGGCTAATCATCAACAAACCAATATCTAAATACTATACACTGTGTATATAATATATACTAGTACTATCTCACGACTGTATAGTGTGATCACCACAAGTTCTGAACTAATCGTGACTGTGTGGCGTGTCCTCAGGATGAATGGGAGAAAGAGCTGGAAAGGCTGGCGGTGAGGTTCGAGAGAGAACTACAGACCAAGAAGAAGAGGCCGGACGAGCAGAAGGTGCTCACGTTGAGGCACCAGCAGGAGCGAGAGGATCTGGAGAAGAACATGACACTACGTAGGGACAAGAAGAAGGAGTCGCTCACCAGGAAGCTACTGGAGCACGAGAGGTATAGTACTACATCACACTACGTAGGGACAAGGAGTCGCTCACCAGGAAGCTACTGGAGCACGAGAGGTATAGTACTACATCACACTACGTAGGGACAAGGAGTCGCTCACCAGGAAGCTACTGGAGCACGAGAGGTATAGTATCACATCACACTACGTAGGGACAAGAAGGAGTCGCTCACCAGGAAGCTACTGGAGCACGAGAGGTATAGTACTACATCACACTACGTAGGGACAAGGAGGTGCTCACCAGGAAGCTACTGGAGCACGAGAGGTATAGTATCACATCACACTACGTAGGGACAAGGAGTCGCTCACCAGGAAGCTACTGGAGCACGAGAGGTATAGTATACATCACCTACGTAGGACAGAGTCTCACCAGGAAGCTACTGGAGCACGGAGGTATAGTATACATCACATACGTAGGACAAGGAGTCGCTCACCAGGAAGCTACTGGAGCACGAGGTATAGTACTACATCACACTACGTAGGGACAAGGAGTCGCTCACCAGGAAGCTACTGGAGCACGAGGTATAGTACTACATCACACTACGTAGGGACAAGGAGTTGCTCACCAGTATAGTACTATATGACGCGTGCGTACTGCTCGGGTGGTTGGTTCCACTAAGTTCAGGTCAGGTATGTGAACATTGTTGGAGAAGGAAGATGCACTAGAGTCGCAACTATCCGGCCTAAAATGACGCCATTCTGGGCTCGATGGTTTAAAAGCTGGATAGTACAGAATACGAATGTAAATAATTTTCAGTATGGGTTCACCTACTTTTTTTTTCTTTTAATTTTCACAGAATATTTAACTTTGTTTTAATAGAATCTGCCCATTTTTTGATTGTCATATAAAACAGATACACAGTAATTAAAGAGGGACAGTAAACATTAAACGGGAAAGAAATTTTTAAAAGCTTTATTATACGAATATAGTATATAGTACCGATAGTACATATATATGTATATATAGTACAGATGTAGTATTTAAAATGCTGTATGGTGAAAAAATATAGAATAAACCACTTACTATTGCGTGAGTCGTCGTGAATAAGGTGTTGGCACTCTAAGGGACTTACTCTCGTCGCTATTTTATTAAGTTGGACTCACGATCAAAAACTTAACAATTTACTCATGCGTTAAAGACGTGTACTTAGGGCGTCACCTTTATGAGTAAGAAAATCCACACACTGCAGTGTTTCTTATGTCCCTTAGAAATGTCCCCATAAATACTCTAGGTTTCTTTTATGGCAATAGTGCTAGGGGTCTGGGGCTCAATCCTCGGTCCCGGCACAGATTTATCTGATTACCAAACCCTTCCTTCATCTCTGACAAGACTGGTATTAATCAAAACTTGTGAATGTGTGGAATGCCAGACCTTCACCGTGGTTCTGATCCCACGTTAAACTTTAGGTCCTCCATTTCATCTCACAATCACCCTAACATTACACATTAGCGTAAGAGTGTATAACCCGAACGGGTAGTAAGACGCGGTGATGATAATAATAATAATAATATTAATAATAATTTTATGTCAATACTAACAAATGATTGCCTTTTTTTTTATTGAGGAGCTAGGCATCGAACCATGATGCTGTGCTCTACTTTATGAAATTGTGGAATTGAGACCACTTAAAACATTTCTAAACAAAATTTAAAATCTCACATCAAAATTAAAGAATAAATATTTTTTTCTGAACAAAACGTTTTCACCCACTCCAATTTTGTTGCTTCTGAGGGAAGAAATCAGAAAACTGCAATTCGGTCTGATTCTTGGTTCGAGTGTAATTGCTTAGAGATCTTATTTCCCGGTTAGTCATCCGATAGATGGGTTCTTTAAGTCCCATTAACAGTAAGAGCTAGAAATTGGATAGGAGTGAAATTCTCTGTATTTTTAAATTTTATAACATCGAAAATGAGATCAATGTCGAAGTTTTTAACTAAAAAAAGTTGTATTTTTTTTAATATGGCAAAACACTTTAATCGGTACACACTTCAGTTATTTAATGGCCCTAGGCGTTACTACAGTGTTAAACTGACTGGCCAGCTGATGACGGGGAGATCAAGGTTTGAATTCCAATCAGGTTTACTAAGGGTGTTTTTTCCTTAGTTATATCTCCCTCTATTACCACTCAAATGAGGGTAGATTACCTCTAAAATGCTTCCGTCCTCATCCCTACCTCATTATAGTAATTATTTTATATATATATATATATGTGTGTGTGTGTGTGTGTGTGTGTGTGTGTGTGTGTGTGTGTGTGTGTGTGTATAACCTGAACCGGTAGTAAGACGCGGCGCTAAATAAAATCACTGGTTTTGATTCCACTGTTTTCTAAAGTAGAATAAGGAAAAGCACATAGTGATACGATATCTAAAATTTAGAAGATGTTCCTGGGGTGAGACGAGCTGTCAGTGTCGGTATTATGAACCAAGCCTAGCCAGGTGCTGTTCCTGGAGGGAGACGAGCTGTCAGTGTCGGTATTGTGAACCAAGCCTAGCCAGATGCTGTCCCTGGAGGGAGACTAGCTGTTAATGTCGGTATTGTGAACCAAGCCTAGCCAGGTGCTGTTCCTGGAGGGAAACGAGCTGTTAATGTCGGTATTGTGAACCAAGCCTAGCCAGATGCTGTCCCTGGAGGGAAACGAGCTGTTAATGTCGGTATTGTGAACCAAGCCTAGCCAGATGCTGTCCCTGGAGGGAGACTAGCTGTTAATGTCGGTATTATGAACCAAGCCTAGCCAGGTGCTGTCCCTGGAGGGAGACGAGCTGTTAATGTCGGTATTGTGAACCAAGCCTAGCCAGATGCTGTTCCTGGGGTGAGACGAGCTGTTAATGTCGGTATTGTGAACCAAGCCTAGCCAGGTGCTGTTCCTGGAGGGAGACGAGCTGTTAATGTCGGTATTATGAACCAAGCCTAGCCAGGTGCTGTTTCTGGAGGGAGACGAGCTGTTAATGTCGGTATTGTGAACCAAGCCTAGCCAGGTGCTGTTTCTGGAGGGAGACGAGCTGTTAATGTCGGTATTATGAACCAAGCCTAGCCAGGTGCTGTTTCTGGAGGGAGACGAGCTGTTAATGTCGGTATTGTGAACCAAGCCTAGCCAGGTGCTGTTTCTGGTGGGAGACGAGCTGTTAATGTCGGTATTATGAACCAAGCCTAGCCAGGTGCTGTCTCTGGAGGGAGACGAGCTGTTAATGTCGGTATTGTGAACCAAGCCTAGCCAGGTGCTGTTTCTGGTGGGAGACGAGCTGTTAATGTCGGTATTATGAACCAAGCCTAGCCAGGTGCTGTCCCTGGAGGGAGACGAGCTGTTAATGTCGGTATTGTGAACCAAGCCTAGCCAGGTGCTGTTCCTGGAGGGAGACGAGCTGTTAATGTCGGTATTGTGAACCAAGCCTAGCCAGGTGCTGTCCCTGGAGGGAGACGAGCTGTTAATGTCAGTATTGTGAACCAAGCCTAGCCAGGTGCTGTCCCTGGGGGGAGACGAGCTGTTAATGTCGGTATTGTGAACCAAGCCTAGCCAGATGCTGATCCTGGGGTGAGACGAGCTGTTAATGTCGGTATTATGAACCAAGCCTAGCCAGGTGCTGTTCCTGGAGGGAAACGAGCTGTTAATGTCGGTATTGTGAACCAAGCCTAGCCAGGTGCTGTTTCTGGGGGAGACGAGCTGTTAATGTCGGTATTATGAACCAAGCCTAGCCAGGTGCTGTTCCTGGAGGGAAACGAGCTGTTAATGTCGGTATTGTGAACCAAGCCTAGCCAGGTGCTGTCCCTGGAGGGAGACGAGCTGTTAATGTCGGTATTATGAACCAAGCCTAGCCAGGTGCTGTTCCTGGGGTGAGACGAGCTGTTAATGTCGGTATTATGAACCAAGCCTAGCCAGGTGCTGTTCCTGGAGGGAAACTAGCTGTTAATGTCGGTATTGTGAACCAAGCCTAGCCAGATGCTGTTCCTGGGTGAGACGAGCTGTTAATGTCGGTATTGTGAACCAAGCCTAGCCAGGTGCTGTTCCTGGGGGGAGACGAGCTGTTAATGTCGGTATTATGAACCAAGCCTAGCCAGGTGCTGTTCCTGGGGTGAGACGAGCTGTTAATGTCGGTATTGTGAACCAAGCCTAGCCAGATGCTGTTCCTGGGGTGAGACGAGCTGTTAATGTCGGTATTGTGAACCAAGCCTAGCCAGATGCTGTTCCTGGGGTGAGACGAGTTGTCAGTGTCGGTATTGTGAACCAAGCCTAGCCAGATGCTGTTCCTGGGGTGAGACGAGTTGTCAGTGTCGGTATTGTGAACCAAGCCTAGCCAGACGCTGTTCCTGGGGTGAGACGAGCTGTTAATGTCGGTATTATGAACCAAGCCTAGCCAGGTGCTGTTCCTGGAGGGAAACGAGCTGTTAATGTCGGTATTGTGAACCAAGCCTAGCCAGATGCTGTTCCTGGGGTGAGACGAGCTGTTAATGTCGGTATTGTGAACCAAGCCTAGCCAGGTGCTGTTCCTGGGGGGAGACGAGCTGTTAATGTCGGTATTATGAACCAAGCCTAGCCAGGTGCTGTTCCTGGAGGGAAACTAGCTGTTAATGTCGGTATTGTGAACCAAGCCTAGCCAGATGCTGTTCCTGGGGTGAGACGAGCTGTTAATGTCGGTATTGTGAACCAAGCCTAGCCAGGTGCTGTTCCTGGGGGGAGACGAGCTGTTAATGTCGGTATTGTGAACCAAGCCTAGTCTTACTCCCAACCTTTTTGACGGCATTTGTTACCGCAAGCACCGCTCTCTGTTACTAATACCACACTCAACCGCATCACTCCGGAAACTCGCATTAGTTGACATAATGTGTGACCAGCAAGTTTCTCATTACTTTTAGTTTTATATCCGTGTTTGTTGGAAGTATTACAGAATATACCTATAGTCGGATCGCCATGAGAAGAACAAAATAAGAACTTTTACAAAATATGTTATGATGCCAATTCTGACATCTTAGATCATTCGTTAGCCTTTTTGACTGCTGCGTCTCGGGTTCTATTTACGTTATGGATGATATTGAGATTTCTCCTTTCACGAAGGTTAATCAGCGACAGTAATATTGTATGTTGTCTCTATTGTAGAGTTAAGTTAGTTAGTAATTATTTATTTTTAGCAACGCGTTTTAATACCTGTTAGGGTATCAGCCTCTGTACCAATGACTCTTAATGTTTTAGGGATGGATAAGGCTTAATTTAGAGGAAGCATGCCCACATTCGCGTTGAGGGGAGTGTAAAACTATACATAAAAAAACACCCTGCTTACATCTGACCGAGATTCGAACCTCGATCTCCCCGTAATTGTCAGTCTAGTCTACTGCGAGAGTAGCACCTTAGACCATGCGGGCACCGAAGCGGGTTGCTTTCATATTCTAATTTTCTGCAACTAATCACTTCGGACAAATGGTACCATTTCCGATAAATTAATAAAAAATTGAATAAAGCCAAACTAGCGCCGGTGGTCATGTTACTTAGATGACAGACTCATTTAGTCTGGTTTGCTGGGGACTCGGAGGTCAGGGTTCGAATACCGATAGTTTGTTCTCAGGATGCATTTTCATAAAACAGTTTATCACTCTTCCTCAACGCAACTACGGATACATTCCTTCAAATTCTACCTTCCTCGTTCCGACCACACTAGCGTAATTAACGGACAGTGAGGCGCGGTGATGATAATAATAACAATAAATAATAATTATTAGTATTATTATTATTATTGTCTTATTTTAACTCTCTGGCTTAAGGAAAAGTTGAACGGATATCTCACAAAACACGGATAATCCAATTTAATTGTACAAATTTAATCTATTGTCACATTAAAAATCACATCCTTTGGTGGTCACATGTTTAAAGGCATCACTTGCACCACGGATGGATAAATCGGGGTTCGTATCCAGGACAGGATTGCTTGTTATGTTTTTCCTAATTGGTTTCTTTGTCTGCCTCCAAGCCGATTTGCGTGCCTTTACTCTAAATTAAGCCTTCCTTATTGATAACCCATTAATGCAAATATTCTGATAGCCCATACGTGGTGCACACCAAAAAATAAAAAACATTACAAATGATCACTTCCTTGGCTAATAAACTATTTATTTAGAAAAATAGTTCGTGATGTTTACCAGCCTTCCAGGTCAAATACGACCTTCAGGAACACTGCAATTTCCCCGAAATACTGGATACCACGTGGCTGAAAAATGAACATTAAAAAACACCAGATGAACACACGGTCAAGACACAAACAGGACGGTCGTGAGTTCCTATCGAGCTGAATTTGGTCACTATTTAAATACATGGTTTTAAATATGAGGGAAACAAGATAAAAAAGGGGAAATATAAGTTTTTTGTTTTTTTATTTCATAAACTTGAGCTAATATCGGGAGAGTGTATGTTTAGGAGAGTAGAATGCTATTATATAATGTACTCTCTCTAATTAGATGTCAGGTCAATATTGGCCTGTAAGGAATTTGTGTACTCTAAATAGGAGGATGAATGTTGATGTGAAACAGTGCATAAAGGAGGAACCTCAATTACAAACAATCTTGCATAGATAATTAGGCATTCTATGTTGCAATATGGAATTAAAACCAACCATTATTTTGTTTTATCTTGTGTTTAAAGTAAGATATTGGTAAAATATAAAACGTAGGCTAGAAAATGACATTCCTTACTTTTTTGTCAAGAATGTAATCTATACTTATAAAATAACATGTCCTGACTGACTGACTGATTCATCATCGCCGAGCGCAAACTATCAAGGCTACAAGCATGAAATTCGGACTGTATATTCATTTTGTTATGTAGGCACCCACTAAGAAAGGATTTTAGAAAATTCCACCCCAAAGGGGTCAAAATAGGGGATGATAATATGTATGAAAGTCAGTCATTTTGAAAGTTACATAAACAAAATTTTGTATTTCGGTTATTGACGTAAAACAAATAAATACGTGTTTCAGGAATTTTGGAAATTTTATTTAATAAGGGATGAAAAAGGGGGTGAAAGTTTGTATCGGACTTGCATTATTTTTGATCTGAGGTCAAGTTATGGTCATCAACGTAACGTAATATTTTAAATTAATCTGTAAATACATATGTATATTTTCGTATTTGTATATAATCAACTTCCACGCGAGCAAAGCCGCGGGCAACAGCTATCTAGTTATCATCATAAAAAGGCCGTAATTTTGCCGGTTGTTCTCTATAGGTGTGATACATGGCCTCTTAGCTTAAATGACAAAAATAAATCTAGGGTGTTCGGAAACAAGTTGCGTAGGGACTACATAATGATCTGCATACCCTGTAATCATGACCAGATATTGTTAGGTTAGTAAAATCTCACAGGTTAGGTGGGCAGGTCATGCATCGCGAATGGGATTATCTAGAACCACGTTCAAGGTATTTAATGTCAAACCCAACGGGTAGAGACCACTAGGAAGAACCCAGACGCAGAGAGGAGGATATCATTTGGATAAACCCGAGAAAGATAGGGTGTAATGAGATAGACTGGATAGAATTATCTCAAGGTAGGGATAGGTGGCGTACTTTCACGAGTGCGTTGATGAACTTTCAAGTTCCTATTGCCATAGAGAAAGTTAGTAAGTATAGGCCTTAGTTAAGAAAATAAAGATCTAATAAAAATTGGAAGTTACTATCGACACATCCTATTTATTTCTTGGTGTATTTTGTATTTTTTAATCGCCGCTTCTTGCTACTTGTTTGGGTTATATATATATGATAATTACTCTAATGGGATAGGGATGAGAAAGGAAGCATTTTAGAGGTAATCCCCACATATTTTCGTTGAAGGAAAGTGGGAAATCATTTAGGATTAATCATCCTTAATAGACACAACCGGGATTCTAACCCCCAATCTCCCAGTCTTGATCAACCCAGTCTAACACGCGTGATGCCTTAAACAGTATAGACACCAAAGCGGATGCGTATTTTGTGGTAAGTACTAATTGAAGCGAAATGGTTCACATATTCTTAAATTAGTTAATTCTGCTGAGAATTATCCTAGCACAAAACTATAACAGTCTTACTTTTTGCCATGATCTCTTCATATGATATTTTCTAAATTAACATTTTTCGCGTGGTCCCGCTATAGGCTGTCCTCCTCCCACAGTTCGCGGAAGAGTGGACAGAGCCATCCACCCACTAGACGAGACGTCACTGCAGGTTTGAGTTGAATTTCCACGTTATTCAAATAAGGTTGTACTAGAGTTGGTGTTGAAAGATCCACAGGGAGGGGAGCAACACGAAATGTTGATTCAAGGTGCTTGAGAAATGTTTGCATACGTCGGGCTGGGATGGGAGGATGTTCAAATGATGTTGGCATCTTTTCCTTTCGTTTTCATGACTAGGTTTTTTATATGGTGTATTAATGTTTAACACAAGGATTATTAATGACTTAATTTACGGGTTAAGGATGAGGAAGAGGAAATTCACTCTAATAGAAGATTGAGGATTAGAAATCTACGGAAAACGTAAATTTGTATATCCAGCCTCAAGACGGGAGCGGGTCTAAGGAGGGAGAGGGTAAATTAGGGTGTGTCCTTTTTCTCCACCTTTCCCTAAGACTTTTTGTTTAATAAATTAAAAAGATTTACATAATATCTTTGTGCTGAAAACTACATATACATTTAACTTAGGGGGAAACATTTCACTCTTTAAGTCTAAGGTTTGTAGGCCTACACAATATTTCCTAACGTATTTTTAACATTTACTTACTTATTTTGGTTGGTTTATATCTGTATAAAACTTGATTTTAATTTTTTTAGCACCGTGCTTTATCACTCGCCCCAGTTATACGCCTATGTACTATTTACACTAATGTCTAAGTGAGTAGGAAGGATGAATTAATATGAATTGCACCCTCATTTGCGTGAAACCGAGTGAAACACTGCCCCATCTACTCCCTTTTGGTTTTTAGGGTAGTCATGCTCATCCCTACCCCAATATTATGTGGGCTTCCCGTATGGGTAGCAAGACGTAAGATTTCATGTCACTTGTTTTACCAATAGCAGCCATGATAATGTGGCGTTCCCACGGTGCTAGTCGGCCTGTACTGAATTCAGTGTGAGATTAAGTGCGAATTAAAGTCCCTTGTATGCAAGGTATCACTGTCACGCTATCCTGGTTGCGATCTCGCAAGGTTCTCCTCCAAATGGAGAATGGATGAGGACTGAACATATAAATGGATGCGCACATAACTCGACGTTTCTCCGCGCTTGCCTGCTGGCTAGGTCGCTGAACTCTGAAGAACCACCAGACCGATAAAACGCACCGGTCCCATCGAACAAGGGTAAAATTGAAACCACCTTCGGTGGCCGCGTCGTCTAAAGCGCTACTCTTGCAGTAGACTAGACTGCCAATGACTAAGATCGAGGTCGGATGTACTGAGGGTAATTTTCTTAAAATTATTTTCCAATCTCTCTCTGCGCAAATACGAGTAGGCCTAACACTTCCTACAAATATAACATCTCTCAAAAATATAGTTTCCCTTACTGACAAAATTAATTGAACCATTTTTCTCTTCGTTTAAAAAGTTTGTCATCTAATGCCACTATAGTCATGAGATATCTAAAGACTGTTAATATCATCATGTGAAGAAAATTACACTTTTTGTTTCTACTCAAGCAATATTATTTATTTTGACGAAAGAAAAATGTTTTTCTATACAAACTTCAAAGACATTTACCTTAATTCACGTTCCCTGCACTCACCAACTTAATCAAAATCTCTGAACAGGTTGGTTTGAAAAACATTGCTCTATGCCAGGCGTTTCAAACCCTTTGGATCATGTGGGACACATTAAACATAAACATACAGGGGACTACATTGTAAACAAATTCAATATTTTCATATTCTTAAGTAAAGATAATTTCATCTTAGTACGTTATTAATATAAAAAAAGGGTAATCCCTTGTTTAAAACAATAAGAATAACCTTTTTTTACTAAAGTTTTCAAAACTTTTTATTTTCGTAATGATGTGAATGTCAATATTTAAATCTTGTTATGAAGTCACTTTTCAAAATGGTTGAAAAAATGTGTGTCCTGATGCCCAGACCTTAAGGTTTTTTTTTGTGCCTTTTAATGCGAGAAATAAGTAACCTGTTGGTCTATGGCTAAGGTGTTGGACATCTGTATTGGGAGTTCAGGGTTCAATCCTCGGTCCCGGCACAGATTTATCTGATTGCCAAGCCCTTCCTTCACCTCTGACAATACGTGTATTAATCACAACTTGTGAATGTGTGGAATTCCGGGCCTCTACAGTGGTTCGGATCCCACGTTAAATTGTAGGTCTTCCATTTCATCTCACAATCACCCTACCATTACACATTAGCGTAAGTGCGTATAACCCGAATGTGTAGTAGGAGAAAAGCGAGTTTGACTCATACAACAGCTCGGTGTTGTCAGGTTATTGTTCCCTGTGGGTTGTTGCAATGCGGGTAGGACGAGATGAATTTATCTGACAGTTTTAAGTTACTAAGTCTACTTTCTTTCCCATATCCCTATGCTAAGTGGTGTGTTCTGTAGCTGTCACTTTAGACAGATGGTGTCAGGTTTGATAGCAGTAAACTAAATAAGGACATTTTGTCAGTGTCGGTTATTTTTTACCTATGTGTATATCTTTTAAACGTGCCGATGTCAATGGAATGTCGCGGTATGTCGTCCGGTTGAAAATAGTGTATTTAAACTTTATCTGTAATATTCTGTAAATTAAAAAAAATGACACATGGATAAGTGAATCGAACCTGAGATCTACCCGAGGATTTCTTTGTCCAGGTGTCATGTTTCCAATTTGCAGATTATGTTGTTTAGATGCGGCTATAACCATAATTAAAAATTTAATAGCATTACCATTTAATCTATCAAGTATTTGTGATAGTTTCTCATCCTTTCTGTCTCCCATCTGACCAATCATACAAAGGCTCTGGTCGCTATAGCAGCGCTAGATTGTCCCCAGTGAATAATAATAATAATACTTAGCACCGCGTCATACTACCCATTCGGGTTATACGCTTAAGTACTAATTACGCTAATGGGTTAGGTATTAGGAAGGTTGAATATAGAGGAAGTGACCCCGCACTTCCCTGGAGGAAGAGTGGAAAACTATATAGGAAAAACCATCACCAGTTCACCCGACCGAGATTCTAACCTCGATCTCCTCGTCCTCAACGGTCTAGATCAACACTAAACAAGCGCAGGTTAGCTAACTACGCTACCAAGACTGGTTCCCCAGTGGAAGACGAACCTTCCCGATGGAAGTGTCTCAATCGGACGGACCTTCCCGATGGAGGTGTCTCAATCGGACGGACCCTCCCGATGGAGGTGTCTCAATCGGACGGACCTTCCCGATGGAGGTGTCTCAATCGGACGGACCCTCCCGATGGAGGTGTCTCAATCGGACGGACCCTCCCGATGGAGGTGTCTCAATCGGACGGACCCTCCCGATGGAGGTGTCTCAATCGGACGGACCCTCCCGATGGAGGTGTCTCAATCGGACGGACCTTCCCGATGGAGGTGTCTCAATCGGACGGACCTTCCCGATGGAAGTGTCTCAATCGGACGGACCCTCCCGATGGAGGTGTCTCAATCGGACGGACCTTCCCGATGGAGGTGTCTCAATCGGACGGACCCTCCCGATGGAGGTGTCTCAATCGGACGGACCCTCCCGATGGAGGTGTCTCAATCGGACGGACCCTCCCGATGGAGGTGTCTGTCAGAAGACAATGAATATGGATGGCACGTAGCAGTTTGTGGGAGAATGGTGTCCAGCTCGCCAGATGACCGACCATCTGGGCCAATGTCATTCAGGCGTTGGAGGAAACACTCTGGCCTAGATTATTTCTTCAGCTAGATGAGACGTATAAATCTCCGGTTTCACAAATCTCTCCTCAAATGGTCTATAGAATAAAAATATCGCCAATTACTCGGTTTGTTTAAACGAACTCTCCCCGTCGACACTCGTCTTGGTGAACCATGGCAAACGAACATCACTATAGTTACTTTAATTACTGACGTGATCTTTTACTTTTAGCTAGATTTTGTTTTATTTGAGTTCCGGTGGCGTCAAACCGACTAAATCAATGATATTATTATTATTATTATCATCACCGCATCTTACTACCCGTTCAGGTTATACTCACGCGAATGTGTATGGTATGGGGATTGTGAGATAAAATGGAGGACCTACAGTTTAACGTGGGATCCGAACCACGGTGGAGGCCTGGCATTCCATACATTCACAAATTGTGATTAATACACGTCTTGTCAGAGGTGAAGGAAGGGTTTGGCAATCGGATAAATCTGTGCCGGGACCGAGGATTGAAGCCCGGACCCCCAGCACAGAAGTCTGGCACCTTACCACTAGACCATCAGGTCACCATCAGTGGTCCTAAACTCGAGTTTGTCCAAGGGTCAATGGTGACCTGGTGGTCTAGGGGTAAGGTGTCGGACTTCTGTGCAGGGGTCCGGGGTTCAATCCTCTGTCCCGGCACAGATTTATCTGATTGCCAAACTCTTTCTTCACTTCTGACAAGACGTGTATTAATCACAACTTGTGAATGTGAGGAATGCCAGGCCTCCACCGTGGTTCGGATCCCTGTTAAACTGTAGGCTCTTAGTTTCATCTCTCGCTAATGTGTAATGGTAGGATGATTGGAAGTGCGTATAAACCGAACGGGTAGTAAGACGTGGTGCTACTACTACTACAAATACTACTACTACTACAAATATACTACTACTACAAATACTACTACTACTACTACAAATACTACTACTACTACAAATACTACTACTACAAAGATAAAATAATAAAAAATAATCCTAGGGCCAAATTCACAAACTCTGTACCTGTTGCAGGTTACCGCTTATACAAAGATGGTTGCTTATTAATATTATAAACTTTTGGTTTACGGTAGAAATTATTACCCGTCTGGACTATCACCATTTTAATTACGTTAGTGGCCCGCTTCGAAAGCCGCTTAGTCTAAAGGCACTACTCTCTATGTAGACTACGGGGAGTTAGAGGTTCGAATCTCGGTCGAGTGTAGAGGGTGTTTTTTCTCAATAGTTTCCCACACTTTCTCCACACAAATTCGGGTACACTTTCCATAAATATAGCCTTATGCCTAAAACCATTGGCGAAATTAGTTTATCTTCTCTTATAAATTTATAAGCCCGTTTCCGGGAATAGAAATTACGAGGAAATGACTGAACATATTTTGACAAACGAACACTCATTTTAAAGGTTAGGAGTCCAGAATGCCGGGGAAATACAGTATTTTTCCACGAAAGTCCAATTTTCACAGAGAATTTTGAGTTTTTCATTCTTTGTTTAATCACCATGGAAACTGTTATCTGCTGGATGGCTGTAAATCTCTAAATAAAATATATCTCTTTGGCTAAAAAATAACTCTTATCTTTATTTGTTGTTCTGAACACATTACTATCGTCTCTTTGGATGCTGGTCATAACACAGCTAAATTAAGATTCCCAAACTGGGGAAACATTTATATTTATTGGAATGTTGTTATCGTTAATTCACATTTAAATCAATAATATTGAGCATAATTCGAAAATTAAAAGGTTAAGTTAAGTTCGTGAAAATATTGTCTACGTTTTGTTTCACGCATGATAAAATTATGTTTAAATATGTTTTGGTATGTATTATAAGCTCAACAACTATAACATTATCTTGAATGTTTAGAGAATTACTTTTGGTGTACATTTTTTTCAAATAGCGGGTTTTGACGTTCATTTTATTCAAATAGCGGGTTTTGACGTTCATTTTATTCAAATAGCGGGTTTTGACGTTCATTTTATTCAAACAGCGGGTTTTGACGTTCATTTTATTCAAACAGCGGGTTTTGACGTTCATTTTTTCCATACAGTGGCTTTTGACGTTCATTTTTTCCATACAGTGGCTTTTGACGTTCATTTTTTCCATACAGTGGCTTTTGACGTTCATTTTTACCATACAGTGGCTTTTGACGTTCATTTTTTCCATACAGTGGCTTTTGGCGTTCATTTTTTCCATACAGTGGCTTTTTGACGAACATTTCTTTCATAAGTGGTTTGAGTTCATTTTGCAAGATAACATGACTATATAAGTTACTTTGTTTTCATTTACCGTGCTTTTGATTATCTTTTTACATTTTTACAAATTCATTCAGTTCATAATGTTCCTGTTGATACTTCATTTTGAGGAATGAACTTCAAAGTACAATATTTAGTAACACTTTTTTCATTTTCCCTTGAATTTCTCATCTCTCTACTTCTTTAACTCTCTCTCTAACTTCTTCTGATTCATCTCTGACTCTCTCCTTGATCTCTATTCTTCTCTCTTTGAATTTCTCTCTCTAATTCTCTCTCTCTATATCTCTATTTCTCTCTCTCTGAATTCTCTCTCTCTCTGTGAATATCTCTTCTCTCTCTCTGAATCTCTCTCTCTAACCTCCTCTCTCTCTCTCTCTCCTGCTCACATACACATACCCAAACCACCGCACACTCTATAAACACTCTCTAATATGAACTTTCTCATTCTCTCTCTCATACTTTATTCCCCCACACACACACACACACTTTCAACCCTCACATACTCTCTATATCACACAATTTCTCTCACACATTTTTATTATAATCTCTTCTTAAGCTCTCGCGCACACACGCTCTCTCTCCCTCCAAACGATCTCTCTCTAACTCTTTAGAACGCCTCTAATAACTAAGGGCCAGCTATATTCGGTGGCTGAATGGTCTAAGGCGTCACTCTCGTTTTAGACTAGACTGCTGATGACAGGAAGATCGGAGTTCAAATCTCGGTCGGGTAAACTGAGGGTGGTTTTTACTAAATGGTTTTCCACTCTCCCTCCACGCAAATTGGGTACACTCCTTCTCAAAATCCAACCTTCCTCAATCTAACTCATTAACGTTATTATTACAACATATGTGTATGAACAGGTAGTAGGACGCGGCGCTTAAAAACAAAAAAGGGCCAGTTTTATGGTCAGACTTAGCACGCCTCAAGCGCGGCTTTATACTAAATACAGAACACCTAACCCGACCAGAATGGAATGGGCCTGTTTCAGGTGTGGTCCTGTATTTAGAGTAGCACCGCACTCGAGACGTGCTGACTATAGCTGCAAGAGAATAAGGGCCAATTTCATAAAGTCAACGAGCAGAGTATATTCTCTTGCAAATACAGAAATGTGCACGCGGTCAGCGAACGCAGCATAATGTTATGTATGACCTGCCACGACTTGACAGAGTTGTTGCACACAGGTCATGTTAGTCAGCAACTCGTCAGGTTTATTTATTGCACACAAGAGCCGCAAGCACACTCTTAAGTTACGAAACATATCGCCACTGTGTCGGTATTTCAACTTTCAAATTTACGTTCATTCGAAGATAAACATCCTCTGTGTCTGGATGTATAACCATTTCATTATTTCAGATTCAAAAATCGTCAACGTATAAAAACAATTTTGTATACATCCTCTTCCAAATATGTGTACCCTGGATATCATATGTGAGCTAACTGCATTACTACTTTTGGGAAACAGCGTTGTCATTTTCTTGCTATCGTGTTGTCATTCTTCCCT
This sequence comes from Timema cristinae, assembly GCA_039000515.1. Taxonomy (NCBI): domain Eukaryota; kingdom Metazoa; phylum Arthropoda; class Insecta; order Phasmatodea; family Timematidae; genus Timema; species Timema cristinae. Next base: position 501,731 of record JBCFYV010011164.1, read on the forward strand.
TAAAAATAAAACAAATTTATCAACGCTGGTTCATCAAGTTTTCCAGCAGTTGATTCTTACCCCTGCCAATCACCTTCAGACATTACTTATTTATTTATCACTGCTTGATGGATAAAGTGAACCCACATTTGCTGGTAGGGAGTGTGGAAAATCATTTAGGGGAAATCAACTCAGGGTTTGAATCACGGTCGGATGAACTATCTCCATGTCCTCAGCAGTATAGCGCAACAAGAAACTAGCGCGTTAGCTAACTACGCTACCGAGGCGGGTTCCTGACGTAATTAAGAGAGAAAATTTAGCAACAGTTAACCGATAGTGGAGATAAAGCTGATCTTCATAAGATCCTCAGTTCTCTAAATCATGGCATTGAGTGTAGCTACAAGGGATGTATATTCAAATTTTCATAGATATGGCCTTATCTGATAGCTAGAAAAGCTGTGTATTAATACGTCAATTCATTTAATCTCCACTTGTCCTCTTGTTTGATAAATATTACCAATAACTAAAAATAACACTAATAATATACCGGTAATAAAATTTACGTGATCAATATCTGTGTACTTTCCAACGTCCTTCTGATAAAAATGGGACTGTATATTAAGACTATTTCCTCGTTGGGGGCTCCACCCCCAAAACCCTTAAATTTTTTTTAATCTTCCCGTCGGTTAGAGGCTAAATGTATGAGTAGCTGGTGGGCCCACCTGTCACAGCTCAGGGATTGGCTGAATTAGGTCACGTGACCACGCCCCTTCTCTCTCTGATTGGCTGTTGGTTTTACCCCTCCCCTTTCCTTCTCCTGACACTATCTCCCTCCTCCTGACCCCCTTTACAGTGTTCCAAACTTGTTTTTTTATTTGTGCTCATTGCTTTTTTATTTGTACTCATTGGTTATTTATGTCTGAGTAGGATTCGGATGGGCCGTTGGAATTGTTTTATTGGTGTGGTGAGTTTATTGTTGTAGGATTAGAATGGGGCGTTGGAGTTTTTTCTTTATTTATTGGCATGCAGTCCACGGCACTGGGCGCTCCTCATTTGACATCGCTAGTGAGCGCTGGGAGCATCTTTTCTGGCTGGCCACTTAGCTACTCGGTGGTCACATTCTTCTCTGACAGCGTATCACGGCCGTAAGGCCCCTTTCACTGTTCCCTCACTCCCCCCACACTCCTTACATCGCTATGAACGAGCTAAGTTATACTGACTGCTCCCTCTCGCAAGACTCTGTTGGACTGCCTTTCACTTCACTCCCCCCTTAATTCCCCCTCCTTCAAAGCATGTGTCACAATCCCTTGTGTGGTAATGGGTTTTACCGGTGTCACAACCCATGTGTGGTAATGGGTTTTCCCGGTGTCGTAATCCCCTATGTGGTAATGGATTTTCCTTGGCGGTTCAACAAGACATGAATAGAACACGACCCTGGATGATGTTGCAATGGGTTTTCCCTTATGACTGGTGCCGGTTTGGTGGCTCAACAATACAGGAATATATTGTAACCTTGAGACCGTGAGCTAGGTCATTGACTCTAGCAAACCACCTCGGCAACTGGTTTTCCCGATACGTCATCAAACTGTAGCAACCCTGATGACTGGCGCCAGTTTGGCGGCTTGAAAAGACAAGTCAAGACAAGAATAGATCGTGACCTTTAAACCGTGAGCTAGTACAAGATGTAATTGACCATTTTCATGTTTGGTGCCAGTTTGTCGGCTCGAAAAGTCGAGACTCGTATCTACGTGTAAGGGGACAGAAAGGTTTTGTGTGAATAAAACACGATATTACAAAACATATATTTACTAAACATCAAAGGTTTCACAGACATCATACATAATATTTATTATACACTTTTACAGGAATGCCGCATATATTCGTTCATACGTTTTTCTACAGTGTCTCTTAGATGTTAGTAAAATAGTTTTTTGTTCACAATCCAGCATATAATAGTCCAAACTGATGACTTGACGTGTATAGTAGGTAGCACTGATAAGGTCCAGGTTTCTAATGTGCGTTTCCACCGTAGCCTGTTTGAGATCGATGACATCCTCTGATTCTCTTAGCATGTCCCATATATCCACGACGAGTGTGTCTATCAAATCATTGCAATAGCGTGCCATGGGTGTCAACGACATATCCCGGTGGTCGACAGCAGCGTCGATGAGGTCCCATGCATCACAAAGACGTGGCTAGCTAGGTGCTAGATAGGCGACCCATTTGAGTCCGGCGTCTTGTTTCCAGCTGATGACCATACGGTCACCGCACAGGCATCTAATAGAGATTTCATGACTAGTCAGACAAATCTTCTGAGGAGGTTGCATGTTGCTGAAAAACTTTGATATGACTGACTTGTAGTTGCCCAGTTCTTGCCACTCTTTACAGTTAGACACCACGCATTTCCCTACGCATTTTTCTAGCTGAACATAGGGCGTAAAGTTGTTCTTGACACTCATGCCAAAGATGACTCGCTTGATGTAGATTTCATCCAGCGGAAACAGTGTTGAAAATACTGGTGATGGCGAGTGGCGTCGCCGGTTTTGCTTAGCAGGCGCAAACGTCTTGACCTTCCATGATTTTTAATCGCTTCGGCAACTCGAGGTTATGGCAGGCACGCCATCAGGACGCCCCTCTTATAGGTGCACGCTGATTGGACGCAGCCTCTTGAGGGGCGGCAGGACCATACAGTATTGAAAAATGTGTTGTAATATTTCACCACCTTAGCGTCATTGCCTGTATGATTGGTGGGTGAGAATAGGGTTAGGAAAGTTTTCATCGGAATGTTCTGGGAGCGATATAGAAGTTAAATGGGAAGGTAATGGCCTCAAACGCCTGAGACAATGCTTTGAAGTTGTAGCGTGCGATGAGACGTGTGAGAAGTGTTTTGCGTATAAATGCCAGATGTGACTATTCGGGGTGGAAAACCATAACTGTCAAAATATTTTCCCACGCCATTCTTGTCCATACAGATGGTAACCCAATGAGTCCCAAGCTTCGTATGGGTATCCGTGTTTATGACTAGTGCGGTAGGTCAAGCTATTCTTGATGGTATTTGATCAGTAGGGAAAACACCCGACTGCACAGAATCGAACCATGGGTTTATTTTCAGCGCACGTATTAAGGTGTGCGTGTCCATCTTCAATCATCCAATCTCGAAGTCCCCAAACAATGGAGGCCGAACAGAAATTCCACACAGAACTATGTGCCATGCACATGGTGCAGCCCTATTTAAGTGTTTTCAAAGACGAACAACCTCTGTCATATAGAGCTAAGATGGGTGTAGGCGTGTATTTGACTATACATATTTTCTTTTCTGCACCCTTGACGTAGACGGTTTCTGCACGCGTTGTGGCATGGGAGATGAGGGATTCGAGCAGGCTGTAATCCACATCACCGCTATCTCAGGGAATACCGTGCAGTTTGTTGACGATAGTCAGCTTGCTTTTTAGCGGTGGCTGAAAGTTCCTCAATAGCGTATGGGGGTTTATCACACCCAATGTTGAAGTAATGTACCACATACAGATAAAACGCTCAGTTCCTTGACCATAAACTCTTTGTTGTCGTCGATGAAAATTTGTAAATCCACAATGAAGTCCATTATTTAAATGACGACTGTAAGGGGTGGGAAGTCGCTTATATTAACTCCCATAGTTGGTCACGACGTATCTGTCCTTGTCGATGGTGATAATGAAGGCAAACTCCCCGTACACGATACAGTTGATGGTTTAAGTGAGAGCTCTAATGAAGCTCACTTCGATGCTAGAGAGCCATCCCTCGTCAAATTCCAATACGTTGTCATGTGAGTGGACAGATTAGGTGTGAGATCGAAAGTCCATGAGATGATATCACTTAGGGAAGGCTTCTCGTGTTATGTTCATGTTTATTCGTTCGTTATTTCATGTTCATGTTCATTTTCGTTTATTCGTTCATGAAATGGATACCCGTTCCAGAAAATGGTGTGTGGTAGGTAGCTGGCGTTTGAAAAAATCGGGCTGTAGCGGTTTCAACGGCACTTGTTCCTCTTCAACGTACAGCGAGAAATGGTTCATGCCGTAGGTTTGGAAGTTGAACGGGTTCTTGGTGGCGTCTCCTTGAACGTCGCGTTTAATACAAATCCCACGATGCATCGTTTGGGCAACTGTCCTGTGAATACGTTGTCCAGTGATTTCCCTTACACACCCATAGGTATAGTGAGTGTTTTTACTTCCACACGGGTGATGAGATACTTTGCGAGACTGGCGTTTAATGACTTGGCATGTGCCAACAGTATAGAAGGTGTTACTTTGACACGTCGCACTAGAAGGCCGGCTTCAGCGATGTGCCTTTTAAGTGAGGGAGTTCAGGGACGGCCATAAGACAAAACCCGTCTCTGGAACGGACCAACTTGACTCTTGAGTCCATTGCCGTTCGATAGGTATTTCACTTGGCTATACACTTAACGTGTAGATACCCCTAAAAGATCCACGTCTTATTTTTTGCGGTGAGACTGCGCTAGGCCTTAAATCCCTTGTTGCTGGCGTTAGCCTTCCTCCAAGTTTCCGGGTCTGTCTGCGAACCACAGACCGCAAGTCAAATGTGTTCTTTTGGAGGCACTGTTGTAATTGAGCAGCCCAGCCACCACGTTCACCAGACTCGCAGCTCCAGACTTTTTCTTGCAGGTCATGTTAAAGCATGTTACGCATCCCTCAAGAACCATTCAAAAACTTATAGAATTGTGGCGTAAGTTGAATCAATTCAACAAGAGACACTGCGCAAGTCATGTCAAGTTTCGAGAAGCACAAATATTATATGGCATATAATGGTGGCCATCTTAATTACATTGTTTTTAAACAATGGATAATTAGAGAGTATATAGAAATTTATTAATTTCTTGGTAATATTTTAAGTTTAATTTGAAGCATTTAAAAGTTAACATAGTAAAGATATAAGTGTTATTAAATGTGTACACTTTTTTCTCCACCCTATATAAACATGGGTCATAAAACGCTTAGTTTTAAATTGATGAAAGGTTTTCTTCAAAGATGGATTAGAGGTGGGGGCTCCGTTGAATGGCCTTCTCGATCACCAGATTTTAACACAGTGGATTTTTTTTTATCTTTGGCCTCATTTAAAGTCCATTGTTTACTAAAATCCTTTGCTTTATAAGAGAGTGTATCGTAAATGAATGTGAGAAAATACTTAAAAACCATGTGTATTCAACAGATCATGGGACACAGGATCAGTGGGTGCATCGAAGCTGGAGGACACGATTTTGAACCATTTTTGTAAACAAAATAGTATTGTTTTTGTTGAACTTTGTCTTGTTTAATTGCATTATTTTTACTGTTAAATCTATTATTAATTGAACAATAAAATTCCTCCTAGCTCAGAAATTAAGCGTTTCTTCAGACCCATGTTATACACATGGACTTTTGTTAATGTTTCATGGTTGGGAATACACCCCTATAATATTTGGCATAAATTTAAATACACCCTATATAGGGAGGCTGCCAAAAAGAGATCCCGTACAAGCGCAAAAATTTACCTCGACCCGCTCCTGATGCGGCATGAATAAGGTAGATTTTAAAGAAATGTGAAAATTCGAATGGTCTCAGCCTCGACTAAGATCGGTGTGGTATTGTGCTTCAGTTGTTGGCCAACCACTTTTTCTGCATATCATTTCCTTTTACTTGAATACTAAGAAATTAGACCCGTCATTATATCACGTGTTAGCAACAAGTTAACTAAGTTTGGCTACTTTTAAAGCTTACTCTTTCGTGACATTATAATGGTTTATACCAAGGCCGTAGCCAGCCAATTAATTTCAGGGGGGTTTGGTGGGAACATCCCCCAATTGCTGGAAGCTAGAAAAAAAATCTAAATGATAAACAGATCTAGAAGCTCACTGAATTGGGGTTTTATTTTTATTTTTCATGCTAAAATAACCCCATAGCTGTCGAAGGCTAGATATTAAACCCTTTTTGAAACTCTGTGAGGTTTTTTATGATAAAATAACCCCCAAAATGCCGAAGGCTACGAACATTTCTAAATATTTAACACCTCTAAGAGCTCTCTGAAGTGCTTTTTATGGTAACACAGCCCCCTAATTTGTATTTGTATCTTAATTTTGATATTGTTTGAACCATAAATAAAGCCATATATATTTTGCTCATAAAATTTCGTGGGGGGTTTGAACCCCCCAAAAAAACCTCTGGCTATGGCCTTGGTTTATGCCTCTAATAGCCTGCATATTTGCACTTTGTGATTTTGATTATTATGATTATTACCATGATATATTAATTCTATGATAAAATGTATTACAGAAACATGAGTTATGTTTTGAACTTTTCAGAGCGGCCACAGCAGCACTTGTGGAGAAGCAGAGCAGGGAGATGTTGGAGCTCATCAACGAGAAGCGCAGCGAGTACATGATGGCGGAGAGTCTGTACCTAGATGAGGGAGATGGCTACACACAGGATGCTCTGCCATATCCCAGCCAAGCACCAATACCAGCTCCACCTGCGCTTTCCAAGTTCGAGGTGTACAGCGACCCCATTGAGTTTGCAGACATCGACCAGATTGCTATTTCTGTAAGTAACTCGCATTCTTTCAAACTTATATACAAAACATAAGAACAAAATAAAACAATGTGAGTTTGACATATTTTACATCATAAAGATTAAAGCTTAGACCAGTGCAGATTGAATAATATTTCTGAAAATGTAAAGATATAATTTGAATTTAATTTCTAAATAAATTATATAGACTATGATAAACTAAAATGTACCTAAAGCAGTAGAGATTTAGGCATTTTTAAAATAAAAATAAAAATATAATACAAGAGTGTTGTGGGAAATTCTTTAAATAAGATTCTAAAATTTGTTTTTTGCTCAATTGTATGAGGCAAATTTCCACTCTCCCTCCACACATTTGCGAGTTCACTTCCTCTAAATAAAACTATCCCAATTCCTGACCTATTATAGTAATTAGTACTTTGTGTATAACCGAATGGGTTGTAAGATGCGATGCTAGATAGGAAAAATAAAGACAAAGTCGCCAACGTTTTTTATATCACAGGTTGTAGGCCAATGAGTTTTAAAAAAATGTATGTGCTGGTCTGAATAATAATATCGAGCAAAAAAACGTCAACTGTGTATTTCTCATCAAGCAATTAGTTCTAGTCCATTTTTATGAACACAATATTTTATTTGATAAATATTTTGTGGGCCAGATAAAATTAGTAGGTGGCCGGATCCAGCCCGCGAACCGTAGTTAGCTTACTATAGGTATAAGGTATCACTTTAACAATTGATATAATTTCTGAGGGCTAGGAGGTTGGAGTTCAAACCCTTGTCAGTTGTAATGTTTTTCTTTAATGGTCTTTCCCTCTACACAAAAAGTTAAATTTCCTATAAATTCTACCTTACTCCTCGCCACCCCATTAGTTTAAATACATAGAACACAAGGATGGGTAGTCAGATGCGGCACATAATATTTAAATATATTTTTTATAATACATTTGTTCAAACTGTTAAAACAATGAACTTGTGATTGGTTATATAGGTAGCTCAAGAAGACCAGAAGACCTTTACAGATCTTGTGCGACAGTTGGTAGGACGTTGCACCTCCGATATAGAAAAAGCAAGGTGAGAATATTTTTTTTTACAAATTAGGAGATAAACTAGTGTACAATTTACATTTCAGCTTGCAGTAAATTATATTTTTAGGTGTAAGCAAGCCAATTAAGGTGATCTAAAATAATAAGTCTAGAGAAAAGAATGAGTTTCTAGACTTCAATATGCCCAATATGCAAAAAGAACAGGGTACCACATTATCATATCCCTATCACTATGACTTTAGCAGATCTTACTTTTTCTCTCATAGCGATCCAAAATACAGCTGCAATACTTGTTAATTTACAACATTATTAAATACATATTACCCGCCTCGGTGGCGTAGTTGGCTAACGCACCAGTCGTATTTAGCTAGACCACAGAGGTGGGAAGATCGAGTTTCGGATCTCGGTCGGGTGAACTGGGGTGGTTTTCCCTAAATGGTTTTCCACTCTCCCTCTACGAAAATGCGGGTTCACTTCATCTAAATTCAACCTTCTCAATTCCTAATTAGTTAGTGTAATTAGTACTAAAGCGTATAACCCAAACATGTAGTAAGACGCGGTGCTGAATAAAAAAGACATATTTTGCAGCACATTTGAAACCAGTTTGTTTTGGTACAACTGTTGCATGGTTAATGTTGGGTTTTTGCAGGACAATTTTTCGATGGATCACAGTCAAGAACTTGAATACAATGCAGTTCGATGACAATCTACGTGGGGACACACCGATGGGACTGCTCCGAGGCATTAAGCACGGCACAGAAAGCTATCATGTGCTTTTCAAAAGATTGTGCAGGTTAGTATAACCTGGAAGTTTATTAATATTACTAAAGATTCTGCACAAATTTATCATTCTTAAAATTAACACGATAATACTTGAGTTAAATAGGTTTGTTTTTATTAAATTTAAACACTGTACAATAAACTTTATTGATTGTGTTGAATACTAGTATTAATTTAATTAGCTATGTTAAACTATAAAAGCAGTGGAACTCTTTATTTTAAAAATACTAATGAACTTGTCATTTTTAAGTTTTGTCCCTGGTCCAGATTGTTGAGGTGTTTGTTTCAAAAAATTTGGGATAGGTTGGTTTAAATTACAGGAGGGTGAAAATCTTACATTTGCATGGTGCAAATGCATGCAAAGTACAGTATGAGTGAGTTATTTATAATTATCCTAAAGTGCATTTCCAATTTTAAAAAATCCCACCTTTATTAAACAACTATAGGCATGATTAAATAAATTTAATATTAAAATTTATTCAGTTTGTATTGAATAAAAATCAAGGAAGGAATACACAGACATGTTGAAAGCTATCTATATGCAGTATGGTAATTTTATTTAATATGGCTCTAAACCCAAATTTAGGACTAGTGAAACATAATATATCTGCATTTATAGAGATCTTCAAACCCCTTTTAGCTCCCCCACTTCCACAGTATGTGATGACTAGAAGATTTTGACAACGCCCAGGAGCGGGTTAAGGGGTTGGGCGGCTGCTCGGGGCTCTAGCTCAAAGAAGGTGCCAAACAGAGCAACAACCTAACCTAACAGCGCCTGGGCAAAATAATGGAGCTGCTAAGCATAACAATCGTAAACTCTTTGATACTAACATGAAATTTTTCATGTTGGTCTAGTGAATAAGACAGGATATGGTGCCACTCTTAAAAAGTTATTTTACATCCACCATTTTGAAAAAATTGTGCCCAAAAACTGTTTTTTTATGATAAACAATAAAGAGAAAAACAAACATGTTCTTGTAATCCTAAATGTTTTTGTACAATCTCGCGGTTAAACGTTTGGAGTATAGTTAGGTCTACTATTTGTGGAGTTTCCCCTCAGATTATTTTCCTATCATGCTCATATTAAGTTACCTTAAGTTCGGAGTTGCTAGGGCAGGGACTATTACTTCCATATTTTCCTACTATCCCCCCGATAACATGAGGGAGAGGGGTGGTGAGGGGATATCACCCGGGCGCAACATTTACCTCAGGCCGCTCTTGACAACACCTGAGCTCACAACAGTCTTGTCTGGGTCAATTGGAAAGACTTTAAGGCATAACATCTCAACAATCTTATCATAGTACTAGGCCAAAAATTACTATACGTATGCAAAGCAAATATTTATTAAAACCAATATTGTGTGCAGCCAGTGTAGATAAGTGCAAAACATTACATTCCCATCCATGGATAAAAGTGTATAAATATAAATAGATATTTGCAAAATCTGTTAATCAATGATTTAATTAATTTTCTATTAAGTATGCTCATGTGACCCCCTAAATTGTTGGCTGAGATTAAACTTAAATTTAATATTTCAGTTATGCAGGTCTACACTGTGTGGTAATAAAAGGTTACTCCAAGTCGGCTGGCTATCAACCAGGCGTGAGATTTGAAGACAACCGTTTCCGGAACTCTTGGAATGCGGTCTATGTGGCAGGAGCTTGGAGATTTGTCCAGTGTAACTGGGGGGCCCGACACCTGGTTAATGCTAAGGAAGTGCCTAAAGCAGGAGCAAAGGGAAAGTCAGACAGTCTTAGGTAATAATATTATTATATCATCTGATCTACTGGATCTGGATTTACTAAGGGCTGTACGTATAATCCAGATTAAGACTTTAACTGATCTTCCATTCCACTAAAACAACTTACTTTTGTTGTATTTGATGATTGGGTAGTTCTGGAAAATAAATTATATTTAAAGCTTTAATGATAATAAAGGGAAAGTGGCACAAAGCGGCTTTATTAAATTAAACATTGAAAGGAGGAATGACGAGTAAGGCCTATATATACACTTACTAGAAAACTGTAGGCCTCAAAGTTCACAATTAAAACTCTCTTCGGCTGAAGAAGGGAATTGATGTACCCTGAAAATTTCATAGCTGTGTGTTTTGTTTGTTTTAATTCTGAACTTAGAAGCATAAACTTTTCTAATATGTAGGTTTTGCCCTTCTGTTCTCTTTCAATGTTTAATTTAAGGCTTTGATGAAAGCAAGTAATTGGCGCTAACTGATTAAAGCATTCAGAGCGGAAATTTTATTTTAAATATTATTATTGGCACCGCGTCTTACTAACCATTCAGGTTGCACACACACTTATGTGTAATGGTAGGGTGTTTGTGGATGAAATGGAAGACCTACAGTTTAACGTGGGATCCGAACCACGGTGGGGGCCTGGCATTCCACACATTCACAAGTTGTGACTAACACACCTCTTGTCAGAGGTGAAGGGAGGATTTGGCAATCAGATAAATATGTGCTGAGACCGAGGATTGAACCTCGGACCCCCCCACAGAAGTCCGACACCTTACCCATAGACCGCCATGAATCTCGTGTTAAAAATAGGAACATTATGAATGGTGTCTCATTGTAATTATTTGGAAATGTAAGTATATATTATAGTGATTTTCAAAATAATACCCAAATTAATGTTGGTTAAGAAGCTAAAATTTTACATTTGAGTTTATATATTTGGTTGTGCTTCTCAACTTTATGCAGAGCAATTTTTTTTTAACTTCTAAATAATTTATGCCCTGGTGTTTTTCATTGTAGCAACTCCCTTTTCTCCCGATTAGCCTATATTGGTTTTTAGCTGACATTTTAAATTTGTCTATTCTAAAAAAAATAGTTTTGTTGTTTGAAAAAGCATATAATTTAATAAATTTGCCTGTACCTATAATAATAAAAAAATGCATTTTAATTGATTAATATTATTTGTTCCTTTTACATGTGTTCTATCATTCTTTACCAATTTACATTTGATCCCTTTTGGGTTTTTTGGTTCCTATTTTAGGAAGTAGTATTGCAAGTTTCACACTTTCTCCTGATGAGTTGTTAGTATGAAACCAAGGTTGAGAGATTGGGTGGTAATGATTGATCTTCTTCATCCATTACCTCTTTAGTGGCAACATTGTTAAGTGTGGACTGTGATTTCCTTTCAACGAGTATGTTCCCTTTTATTTTCTATGATCCCCCTTTCCCCCACCTTCATCCATGCATAACAAAATGGACCTAAAAAAAAAAAGAGGTGTTTTTTTTTCGATTGTTCGATTTATCAACTGATTACCTCTTGTTACAATTACTGCTCCACAGATACGAATACGATGATCACTACTTCCTAACTGATCCTAGAGAGTTCATATACGAGTTCTTCCCACTGCAGTCGATTGGCAGCTATTGAAGAATCCCATTACACTTCAAGATTTTGAAGAGTTGCCTTTTGTGCGGTCACTATTCTTTCGTTATGGCTTGTACTTCCCAGACTCTCACACCAAGGCAGTGATGTACACTGACGCTACAGGTTAATATTTTCTACTAAATGGTTATTCTGAATGGGTTAGGTTTCCCCATTTCATAGACAATCACATTATATTAAATATTATTTTAATCTTACTTAACAAGTACCATTACATTGTGTTGGTATTAAGTACTAGTGTAAATTAATGTTCTGTGATTGGCATCAATATAGTATTAAGACATGTCCTAAAACAATTTAATTCTAGGACATTCTTTGAGGATTTGTACTTGTTTATTTAAATAAATTTGATTATTTACAGTACCATATTTGAAATATAGTGCCTACATAAAAAATATTATTTAATAGCCATTTTTAAATTAGATTACATTCTTAGCTATTTTCCAAGAATAGTTACCCAAAGGCAGCTTAACCCTAGGTCCCAGGTCTGTACTATTAGATGGCATAACATTGGTGACTCATCTTTGAGTGTGAAAGTGCACCACTTATTTCACACAAAATAGTATTCCATTTTAATTTAATTAAATAGCACTTCATAAAGAATCAACATATTTATTTAGATTGAATTGGTTAAAATTGGTTATGCTCTTGCGCATACCACTTGTGAGTTTGACTGCTAGCGCTGCCCTTCTGCCTCTACTAAGTTGTAGGTGTGTGCAACCATCTGAGCATGTGCATTGAAACAAAGAGGTTGTGGACCTAGCTAGCAAGTTTTAAAGAATCCCTTTAGCATGTGGATTGGTGCACAACTCTATAATGAACATAGATATTTGTTTTGGACTCATGAGTTTGACTTAAGCATTTCTATAAACTTTTAATAATTTTTAAATTGAAATTATTCTTTCTTAGTTCTCATTAAATTGATAATTTATAAACATGAGTTATATAAATAGTTTTTTTTTTATTTCATAACTATTGTTAACTGAATTTGCTTTATATCAATATAAGTTTTGCGCAAAACATTTTACAAAAACAAATTAGTTTGTGTACTCAAAAAAAGAAAAATTATAAACTAAAACAATTTGGTAGACCTACATCAAATATTATTTTAGAAAAATTCTAAATTTACTATAAAGTTCAACACACAAACTTTCAAAAAAACATGATTGGCAATGTAGTTGTAATTTGAAAAATACATTGTTCTGGGATTTGTGCACCACCTTTTTTTTTGTCACGAGCCGCCACTCTGACATAGTTTTAGGTTTTAATATTGTGTTGATATAATCATTGTTTAGAAAGTGGACTTTAAAGGCATTAAGGAAAAAAGTGTATTGTACATTGGAAGATCTGGAGAATGCATAATATTGGGTGAATAGGAGTATGTTATGATATTCTTAGAGAGTATAGATCTGGAGAATGCATAATATTGGGTGAATAGGAGTATGTTATGATGTTCTTAGAGAGTATAGATCTGGAGAATGCATAATATTGGGTGAATAGGAGTATGTTATGATGTTCTTGGAGAGTATAGATCTGGAGAATACATAATATTGGGTGAATAGGAGTATGTTATGATGTTCTTGGAGAGTATAGATCTGGAGAATGCATAATATTGGGTGAATAGGAGTATGTTATGATGTTCTTGGAGAGTATAGATCTGGAGAATACATAATATTGGGTGAATAGGAGTATGTTATGATATTCTTAGAGAGTATAGATCTGGAGAATACATAATATTGGGTGAATAGGAGTATGTTATGATATTCTTAGAGAGTATAGATCTGGAGAATGCATAATATTGGGTGAATAGGAGTATGTTATGATGTTCTTGGAGAGTATAGATCTGAGAATGCATAATATTGGGGTTAGGAGTATGTTATGATGTTCTTGGAGAGTATAGATCTGGAGAATGCATAATATTGGGTGAATAGGAGTATGTTATGATATTCTTAGAGAGTATAGATCTGGAGAATGCATAATATTGGGTGAATAGGAGTATGTTATGATATTCTTAGAGAGTATAGATCTGGAGAATGCATAATATTGGGTGAATAGGAGTATGTTATGATGTTCTTAGAGAGTATAGATCTGGAGAATGCATAATATTGGGTGAATAGGAGTATGTTATGATGTTCTTGGAGAGTATAGATCTGGAGAATACATAATATTGGGTGAATAGGAGTATGTTATGATATTCTTAGAGAGTATAGATCTGGAGAATGCATAATATTGGGTGAATAGGAGTATGTTATGATGTTCTTGGAGAGTATAGTGTGGATGCATGATGGTGAGTAAATGCAATTATGGTAGTCTGATGGAAGTAATGCGTTCATTAGCGTGTATGAAGCTTTGGGTGAATGGTTTGACATTGAACAGGGTGTTAGAAAAGGTTGTGTTATGTCTCCATGGTTTTTTAAGGTATTCTTGGATAAGTGTTTGAGGGATGCTTGTGAGGATGCGATTGGTGTGTAAATTGACAATGTGAATGTAAGAATGCCCCTATATGCAAATGATGCCATATTAATGGCTGAGAATGAAAGTGACTTGTAGAATGCATTTTACCCGCCTCTGTGGCGTAGTTGGCTAACACGCTTGTCATGTTGAGCTCTACTATTGAGGACGGGGAGATCGAGGTTCGAATCTCCGTCGGGTGAACAAGGGGTGGTTTTTCCTAAATGGTTTTCCATTATTCCTCCGCGCAAATGCGGGTTCACTTCCTCTAATTCAACCTTCCCAATTCCTAATTTATTAGCATAATTAGTACTTTAAGTGTGTAGCCCGAACGGGTAGTAAGACGCGGTGCTAAATATTATTAATATTAATATTAATATTATTATTAATATTATTAGTATTATTATTAATAGTATTAGTATTATTATTAATAAGTATTATTATTATTATTATTAATAGTATTAGTATTATTATTAATAGTATTAATATTTGACTGTGGCGACAGGCAGAATGGATCTTTGTATAAATGTCTTTAAAACTAAGGTGATAGCTTATTATACAAATGGATCTGGAAAATGATCTGAGGTTAGTATAAATGGTAAACTGTTAAAACGCGTGAAATATTTTGTGTATCTGGGCAGAATGTTCTGTAAAAATGGAAGGGAAGGTGGTAAAATTGACAAAAGGGGAGATGCATCTTGGAAAGTAGTTTTATGAATGTGGACAGTTGCAAAGATTATGGTAGAATCAAAAGAGGCAAAGATGGTAGTATATAAAAGTGTGTTAACACCAACATTGTTTTATGGATGTGGAGTGTGGGTTTGTTGAGAGAAACACAAGAGCAAGGTGAAAGCTGTTGGAATGATGTATCTAATAAATGTATGTGGTAAAACCCTATGGACTGAGTCAATGATGAATGGGTGCTGAAGGAGTGAGTTTTGAAAAGGAATTCAATAGGTTAATGTGAAAGAAGCTTCTTACATTGGTTTGGTCATGTTGAGAGTGAGTGTGGATTGAGTGATGAATCAAATACATGATAGAAGAATGTGTGGATCAAAAGGAAGGGGTACGCCATGTAAGATGTGGTTAAATTTTGTAGACAAATGTGTGTAAAAGAGAAAATAGTTTTAAGAATAAAAGCACATGTATGATTTGGTTTATAGATATTGTTGAAGCGAAGGAGTATGCAAGGATAGGGAAGTGTGGAGAAATTAGTTAGGATGGATTAAGTAAAGAGTTGTTTTTTGAGCTATATACAGTCTTTTGCCAACCCCTTAAGGGAACAGCGTAAGTATGTATGTATTTATGTGTTTGTTACTTAAAAAAAAATTACATGTATCTTAAAAATTGTTTGTTAAATATGAGGGGGGTAGAGGGGGTCTGAAAGTATTGTAATATTAATTTGATTCGCCATTCATTATAATAACTTTTAAGTTAGAGGCATAGGGAAAGCAAATACATTGAAAATTATTGCTAGAAATAATAGTTTTGCGTGACTAAAGTTATTAATACTAATACCTATCTTAGTAATGAGGATACACAAATATATTATATAATATCACCTGTTTCAGGAGCTTCCACAGTGAGAATAGCAATGCCATCACACATGCAATCTAGCCTCATATTTCACTATAACCTCAAATTTTATGACAGTGATGGAGACAGCTTTGATGGTGTCAGTTTGAAGAGATTTGTTATGCAGGTGAATATATATTTTTAGTTGATACTCTTGTAAAAGTATGATTGGCCTGATTCACTCAAAACATTACCAATCTTATGGAAGAATAAATGTTGCAAATTTAATACCACTTAGTGACATATTTATAGTGTTTGTTAAAAGATTGCAAAAAGCAATGATGGTAAGACTTAGAACCTGGGACCGACTGTCTGCATGAGTATTGATCATCAAATAGTTTGCTTGGGTAGAATATGGAAATATTGGTGACAGTGATACTTTTAAAATAGATCTTTCTTCAATTGTTATTCTCATTACACTAGTCTATGATTTGCAGACAGTGTCATGAATGCAGATCTATAAAACTTTTGGTTCTAATGGAATATTTAATCTGAGATGATGTACTAACCTAATTTGTTGAGAGAGATCAGTGTACTTTTCCTAATCGATATAATCTACTATTTCTTAATGTTGATCGTGATAAAAATATTCTTTTAACTTTTAGGATGAGATAAGTTAGTATTTGAAAGAAGATAAGGAAATAGCAATAAAAAAAACAAATACAGCATAGCTTTCACATTGAAAAGAGCTGTCATAATTACAATATTGATTGTGATTACTCAAACTTAAGAAATGTTTCCATTCTTGCTCGATTTATTGTCAGTTACATTGGCAAATTTTTATTGTTTACTTGCATTTGTTGGGTATGCAGACTAAATGTAAAGTTAATTTAGTCTGGTTTGTCGGACAACGAGGAAGTCGGGGTTTAGATTCCAGCAGGGTATATTGAAGATATTTTTCCTAATAAATTACCCACTCTCCCTTCATGTAATGTGGATACATTCCTTTAAACTCTACCTTCCTCATCCCTGACCCATTTTATTCTTCCCTCCCCGAATTTTCTTGCCACTTTATTTATGGCCATTACCATTACAAAAAGTAGTTGTGAGAGAGCATTCTCCTAATTAACTTTTTTTTTTCATTTGTAACCACCTTGTCCAGTTTTTCTTCATCTTAACACAACTCCTGTTATCCTCTTACATACTTTTCACTCTCATTAGAACTCCTCTTTCTATTCCAGCCTCCTCCATCACTTTCCAAACTTTATTTCTAAACTCACTATAAAATGCCTTCTCCACATTCATGAATACTTTTGCCAAGCCCTCCCCAAATGTGTACCTTCTTTCTATCAGCTGTCATATGGCGAGGTTAAAGACCTTGACCCCTTAGCAGATTTAAATGTGGATATCCCCGACAGGTATTAGGATGTGATGGGGAAAAAAATGTATTTCATTGTGAGGAAACATAGTTCTTTTGTTACATTTCTATCAGAGTAAAATGATTTTCTAGATTAATAAACAGTTTCAAGCAGCTATTTGAGAACAATAATCCCTTATCATACATTATATATGAATTAATTCAAATTTACACACACACTTTAAGATATTCTCTTGTATTATTAAATTATACTGTATGAAACCTAGGTTGCGAGATTGAGCAGCAACGATATATTTTCCTCAAGAGGTAGCCATTACCTTTTTGTCCAGTAGTACCAGTGTAAATTTGTGAATCGTATTCTTCTTTTCACTGTACAAGACAAATTGGATTTGTTCACTCTTTCCTCTACCGTCTTTCATACTAAACGAAATGCTAGTGGGATTCTGGTAGGAGGAAAAGTTAACAGCGACATTGATAATATTTTACCGCAATATTAGTATTATTATTGGTGACCTGGTGGTCTAGGGGTAAGGTGTCAGACTTCTGTGCTGGTGGCCGGAGTTCAATCCTCTGTCCCGGCACAGATTTATCTTATTACCAAACCCTTCCTTCACCTCTGACAAGACATCTTGTGAATGTGGGGAATGCCAGGCCTCCACCGTGGTTCGGATTCCACGTTAAACTGTAGGTCCTTCATTTAATCTCACAATCATCCTACCATTACACATTAGCGTAAGTGCGTATAACCCGAACGGGTAGTAAGACGCGGTGCTAATAATAATAATTAGTATTATTTTATAGCTATTGATACTACCTATCTAAAATGAAATGTGAAGATCACATGACTTGCAACATAGTTATATAAAAGTAGTTTTAGTATATTTTGAAATTGTCTGATGCTGGTCTTTCTACCAAAATCATACTACACCTCAAAGAGTGAAAAGGGATTTTCTTATAATTATATTATTTCTTTTATTTTCAGTCTGTAGTTAGCAACATTGTGGCATTTCGAGTGCATGCCCCGTGCAGTGGCGCTTTCCTGCTAGACATCTTCGCTAACGCAGTGACACCTAAAGAGTACCTCACGGGAGAACCGATGAAGTTCAAGAGCGTGTGTAAGTTCAAGATTGCCTGTGAGGAGCTTCAGACCGTCATGGTACCACTGCCAGACTGCGCCAGTGGGGAGTGGGGCCCCACCAAGGCTACCAGGTTGTTTGGACTTGTACCCATCACACATCAGGTAAAATCCAGCTATTTGGATTATTTGTATTGATTGTTCAAAAGGTTGTTTACACAAGTGGGACCACATTTTATTGAACTCTGAATCACTCACAGCTTTCCTGCATTCACAACATTCGATGTTTATTAAAATTGAGCCTGTACCGGTGGTAATATAGTCTAACATGTCACTCTCGTGTTATACTTTATTGCCGGTGACAGGTAGATCAGGGTTCAAGTCTCAGCCAGGTGTTCTGAGAGTTTCATCCTAAATATTTTTCTACTCCCCTTAACATGAAGGTAGATATATTTCCTTTAATTCTCTGCCTTATTTCTATCATAATTAATGTATACTTCTAATCAGAACAGGTACTAAGACACCACAGTGGGTAAAAAGAGGATCCATTAGCTAAAATAAGGTGAGGATGCAAGAAACATGAAAAAAGGGGTTTTTGAAATTTTTATATAAATCAATTTTTTTGGTCAAAATAAATCAAATATTGCTAGAGTATAATTTAATTTTCTTCACATGATGACCTTAACACTTGTGTAATGTCTGTCACTGATGTCCTGGAATTTCATGAAAACTCTTTCTCTTAATTTAAAAAGTTTATCTAATGCCGTTTTGATCTGATACTCAACTGTTGATATCCCTCACCATGTTAAGAAAACTAAACTAAATGTTAATATAGGAGCAATATTTGATATATTTTGACCAAAATATGTTTTGGGTTAAAAATTCAAAAACACTTAACTTTTCTTGCGTTCCTTGCAACCCCACCTTAAGTTACCTGCTGCATTGGCCGCATGGTCTAAGGTGTAACTCTTAGAAGAGACTACTTGTGACAAGAGGATTGGTGTTCGAATCCTGGTCGTATATACTAAGGGTGGTTTTTACAAAATGGTTCCTCCTGCGAGACTGGCTTTAGAATAGTCCCGCAGTAACCCCTGCATGTCGTAAGAGGTGGCTAAAAGGGGAGGCTTCTGTGTTGGAACGTACCTCGTATAGGACAAACCTATCCCATAGCTTTCCTTTCAACTCATTTTTTCTTTCTTTTTTCTCTCTACTTCATTCTTCTCCCTTCTCCTTCTCTTTCTTTCCTTACTTCTTTCTTCCCTTCCCCCTGCCGTTCAGACCCGTACAGAATCTTTTGGCTTCTCCATTGTTGACTTTGGCTGCTAACCTGGATCTCCTCGGATAACTATTGGATACCTCTGCAATTGAGCTCATTCATGAAAGTGCGCTAGTTGTAATATCTTGGTAGAAGGGCCTTAGGGATGACAATAATTGGGTACCCAACCTTGAGAAAAGATCGGTTGCGTTTATGAGGGCCCGGAAATAAATTTGGCACTTTCCTGCACCCACTTGCGGCGACGACCTCTCTCCTGGTACTGCTCCATGCGAAGGTTGTCATGTCTAGCGTCGTGTGGGGCTCCCCGTCAGGAGCGTTAACGGGACCACATGTGGTAGAACCAACCTGGATCACCCTGAGTCTGTGATCCGAGTACTGTGCAGGGTCCCCATTAAGAGGCATGGCTGAAACCTTTGTTACAGCTGACACCTTACTGTCCACTGGCACTGTTCTGCCAAACCCCACTGGCAACACACTGCCCGGATCTTCACAGGGCTGTATTAGTGAAAAGAGGCGGAAACGGGTAAGGCCGTCCAGCCCTAATTTAGGAAAAATCCTGAAAGTGGTGCGCAAAATATAATGGCACCAAAATTAGTATGAGAAGTGACACCTCCGATGAGGTCGTCTCCACCACCTGTACCCCCGAGGATCCACCCTCCAGGAACCCCCCCCCCTCCTCCCCTGAGCCCTCTTCGGGATACTAAATCACGTTCGACCTCTGTTAGTTGGGGGATCGGAATAGTATCCATTCCGATAGTTTTGTAAAAAAACTGCTTTTGTGAAAAATCGGAATTTTATCCACAAATGGCCGACTTGAGGTTTAACAGAAGGAATGTTTAACGTAAAAACTTTGTCCACTTCTGGTAGAGGACAGCAGGATGGAATCTTCTTAACTTACTAATAGTATACTAGAGTGCAGCCTTGTCTAAAATTACTTTCTTAAACATGAAGTTTAAAGATTGCACTGCATACTAGAAAATTAATTTGCAACCTTATTTAACTTGTAAGATTCTTTTTTCAGGTTAATACATTTTAAAGTATGTATAGACTTCTATAATTTTAAAGAGATAAATCAATTATTTTATTTGGCAACAGACTTTAACAACTATGTTAAAAAATTATTATTGAAAATCTAGCTTTAATTTATTCAAATCTAGTGGGAAACGAGACACTGTTTATGAATTCTGGCAATAATTTTATTAATGTGAATTGGCAGCACTGCTTTGCTCATGTCCTATGCTCAGTGAGCTCTAGTGATGGGAAGAATCGAGTAAAAGTAGTCGACTACATCTTTTGTGTATCGTAATCGGCTGTACTCTATTCTTCCAGAAATACTAAAGTAAAAATAGTTGCTCCCTTTTTTTATCCTAAGATATAATACACAATATTGGTTGGCATGTTTAACGTGTTATTTTAATACAAAATCTTTTTTCCCATACAGTTAATTTTTCAGTCATACTTTTATCAGCGCACGATTTAGAACAATATTCAATCCCCATTCGACATTTTATCAATAATACATCTATGACCATATCGGGAATGGAACTCAGGACGCCTAGCTTGGTTGGCACACCCACTACCAACTGTGGTAGTGTTGAATTTATGCTAGGTGTTTCGTTAAAGATTTAAGCCCCTACCTCATTACTAACGGTGACAGTATTTGCAAGCGAGGTTCACCACAATTATTACAACCACCATAAAATTACTGTATTTCCCACGCTAGTGGAAATATACTTTCGAAGCTGAAAGACGATGTTAATTTTTATAATTTGGTTGAAAAAAAAGTGGTTTAAGAATCAGTTTTTTTAGTATATTATATATATATATATATATATATATATTGCGTTCACTAGATGCATCAGTGAATGTTGTATAATAAATATTGGGTGCTTATTTCGTATAAATAATTGTGTTAATTTTTAAGTTATGTAATTGCAACTCCGCTGATTATAAAAAGAATAGCGTTAATGGGGATACCAATGTGATAGAAAGAGACGTAAGTATCTATAAGCGCATCTACTACAATCTAAGAGCGAAACGACATATCGATATTCATTATTTTCTCCATAAATTTATAAAGGTTTTGTACATATTTATGATATTTAGATATTTTAGTAACAATTTATCACACGAAATATAATACAGCCTGACATATATTAAAAATTTGCGTGTCTTATCAAGTGTTAAAAGAAAAAGAAATACTCGAAAATTTATTTCTCTCTCACGCATTATATAAAAGACGACATCTCGAAAATTTCAGACACAGATGTCAAAATCAAATGATCATTGGCTGTTTTGATCTGAGTTAGGTTGATCTTATTGAGCCTAGTATTTCCATTCTTAACCTAAATTATAGAGTTTAACCATTGCTAATTGTCAAGAATTAACATCTACAACGATGATAAAGTCGCATTTTAAATTCTCCTAACCATAAAATATATTGATAAATGATAACATCCATCACTAACATTTTGATGAGTATGAAGAGGAAAATGCCCAATTCACTTGTACACTTCCGCTAAATTCAACCATACTCATACTTTAACCCCATTAATGGAATTAGTACCTAGCCATATAACCTGAATCATTGGTAAAACCTGGTGCTAAAAAAATATATACTTGATTTAAGACATAATGAAATTAAGTAAATGTAGACTAAGGGATGAAAACAAGTTGATAAAGCCCACCCGGGGGAAAAATATATGTAGAATCCAATACACAATGGTGAAATCTTTTCCGTTTCTTCTCTTGGTCTGGCTTATTCAAGGTGTAAGTAGGTCTGTGGATGTTCAGTGTTTTGTTTTCTTGTCCCTCTTTGGCTTTTATAATGGTCAACATATTAATAGATGTATGTTTTGAGTTTGTGTTATTCTTTATACTAAGGATTATAAAAGAAAGGAAGATGTCACCATTGTAGATTGGATTTTACACATGCTTTTACCTCCTTTCCTAGGTGGACTTTTTCGATTAATTCTTTTCGTTAGGTGACCTGGTGGTCTAGGAGTAAGGTGTCAGACTTATGTGCTGGCGGCCGGGGTTCAATCCTCGGTCCCGGCAGAGATTTATCTGATTACCAAACCCTTCCTTCACCTCTGACAAGACATCTTGTGAATGTGGGGAATGCCAGGCCGCCACCGTGGTTCGGATTCCATGTTAAACTGTAGGTCCTCCATTTCATCTCACAATCACCCTACCATTTCACATTAGCGTAAGTGCGTACAACCCGAATGGGTAGTAAGACGCGGTGCTAATAATAATAATAATCTTTTCGTTAATATTTTGCATATTTTCTCAATTTTAATATTTTAAAATATAATCAAACACCGGCTAGCTTTTTGCACCCCTATTGATGTTATTTATCAGGGTTTTTAAGAGGTTGCTGGAGATCATTCAGAACACAACACTTTTAACAACCATTCCCTCATTTATTGCTTTTCTGTATCTTATTATTACATACACACACAAAAAATAAGTGTCACGTTAAATTTATTGAATGTTAATTTTTTATATAGCATTTTTGGCATTTAATTCTAATAAAATGTCACTTGTGTGGCATTTTAAGATCACCTAAATTCTAATTTAAAGTAAAAGTGTTCATTGGTCTGCATCTCATATTTTATTTTTTAATTTCTTTCATTATTTTTAATGAGACTGCATCCACTGATCCACATTGTACAGGAGGCAGATTAAAATTCAATGTGTGCGATTAGCATGATGCAGACCAATGGACTCACTCCTCGACATTTGCAACATTTGCATTCAGAATTCCCAGCTATATTCTCTCTTTAGTTTAGAAATGGACAGTACAGTTAACGCTTGAACAGTTCAAAGTGATTTAGTTCACTAAAATGAGCAGTTTATTTATCTATTTCAATAGGGGGTGAAATACTAATGGTTCATTCATTTGTGAACTACTACTTGTAAAAAAATACTAAAATAAAACAAATAACTATTTTTGATCAGAAAAATACTACTTTTAGGTCAAATTAGATGGGTTACAATAACAACAGCTGTGATATTAATGATAGTTTTAAAAATTTTAGCTTTTTCTTAATGACTACTTGTGCCAGTGATGTCATTTTAAATACTAGGACAATGATGATTGTTAGGAAATCCATATGCTTTGATTGCAGTGGTGAGTGGATGCATTATACTAAATAAATTCAATTCATGGGATGCATACCTTTAGTAAACCATTTCAATAGCTAAAAAGTGCTATACATCTATTGATTGAGTTTCTACAAAATATTTTGTTCAGCTAAACCAGTTCTCCAATCACTTAGAATCATATTGTTTTGTA
>JBCFYV010011164.1:525595-635515 GCA_039000515.1 Timema cristinae
ATATTTTCTTAGAAAAATAAATTCTTTATTTTCTTTTAAATTAACTATTGTTTGCTTTTTACTGTATTGTAGTTTCCTTCTAGATAATACTTTTTCAAACACTTGTGCATAGTAGTTTATTATAAATAAATAATAAAATATATCAGTATAACCTCTGTAAAGAAAACCTCTTTTCACTTAAAGAGGTAATTGTGTTCTTCATAATATAATAAAAAAAATTATATCAGTAAATATTGACAGTTGAACAATGACCCAATGACCAAGGGCGTAAAAAGGATTTTTTTCCGGGGGGAGGGATGGGGGTTGTCCTTGATTATATATATTTTTTGAAAGCATAGAGTCTTACTATATATTTAGGTATACGTCTACACACTTTAAAATTAACGTGACAGTGAGATATTGTTTGAAGACTTTTTTTTAGTAATGTTTCTTACTATCTTACTACTCGTTTGTGTTATACCCTTATGTACTAATTACACTAAGGTGTTTGAGATGAGTAAGGTTTATTTTATATGAAGTGCATACGCATGTGTGTGGAGGAAGACTGTAAAACTATCGAGGAAATACCACCCTTAGAACAAATTACTAGGTCAACATAAATTAATTTAGAACTCAAACTTTTTAGCTATTATAGTTTTATTTAAAATATATAATTTTATTAGTTGTTATGGGGAAAAAAATTACATATACTCACTATGGAGAGAAAAATAACATTACATGTTGAAGTGGAATAATGTGAATATAAATATTGATAGGCTATATACAGGATAGGGTGTCTACCTGACTATAGTTTTGAAATTCCAGTATATTTTTTTTTCAAGAAATCCAGTATATATGAAAGGTACTCTGAGACAAACAATCCTAATTTCAAAATCATAAAATGATAGAAAGTTAGGGTAGGCCTAGGTCTGTAATAGTTAAACATTTTACATAAAGAATAAAGTGTATTTATGCAATTATTCTAGTATATACTAAGGATGGGACCCTAGAGCCCACAAGGAATATCCATGGATTCAAGACTCAAATCATAATCTTTTTTTTAAATAGTTACTAAGTTTTAATTATTTTTAAAGGTATTGAAATAGTTAAATAGTTTCTTGTGGTTAAAACCAAAATAATGAAAGGAAAAACCTAACAACCAAACCCCAAATAATTAATTTACCATTTAATGTAAACAAAATTTGAAGTGAAGGAAAAAATCCTAGTTATTGGGAAGGTTACACCCTTGTGCTTAGTATATTTCCTAAAATTCAGATTTTAATTAGGGATTTGATAGCAAAATGAAGGTTCAGATTTTAAAAAAAGTTGGCTCTGACCCATCTTTAATACACGTGCATATACACAAATACACACATTTTTTGAATGATCTATACCACCGTCCAACCTCGGTGGTCTTGGGGTAAAGTGCTAACCTCAGGACCCGGTGTTTGTGGGTTCGAACCCAACAGGTTGAAGGCTTCTTCTTGAGCGAGAAAAAATCATAGCTCAACATCCTTCTGAGGGGAAGTAAAGCCGTCGGTTCCATGTGGCATGTAAAAGGACCCTGGAAGGTATGTAAAAATACATTTCACCTCACTCGTAGAACTTTAGAGGTAAGAGTATCTGCCTTGCTGGTGCAGCTTCAAAGAATGATTACAGCCAGGGGGTTAACTCTAACATAAAAACTAACTACTATCCCCACCACTCCTTGACAGTCGATACTTTCCACAAGTTATATTTATGATCATGAATTTGTTTAATAAATATATAGTAACAAAGATACAGAATCTTCCATGAAAAATAACCAACAAATATTATGTTGATAAAAATTATTTGGAAATGAAGATAATTGCAGTTACCTAACATTATTGAAAATTAAGATGGTAAAACCCAAAAACAAAATATATTTTTAGAATTTAGACAAAAGTTAAAATTCATTCAACAATAAAACTTTTTCAATTTTTGCATTTCATGTTCTAACACTTCTGCCTCTTCCTTTGCTTCTTGCAAAACTGTTCTTCTTTTCACTTCTAATTTCCCTATTTCTTCAGATGCTGTTTTTATTTTTTGGCCTAAGTCTAGTACAATCTTTTTCTTTTCAAGCACTTCTTTCCTTATTCCAGATGCATTCTCCACAGCATGAATCATCTTTTTTGAAATTGTCATATTTAGAAGTCGCCCGGCTGCAGTGACCGCATTGTAAGTTACACGTTGAGCAATAAGGCTATCCTCATGTAGGTGTTCAACCAGACATTCTTTATTTACAGAAAAACTTCGCTCAATTACTGCATTGCTATGAAAGAGAACAAGAATTTTTTTTTTACTGAATGATTGTAGTTCCTGGGATGCATTTAATCTAGAAAAAAATATTCATGAAGAATTTATCAAGCTGGTCATCACTTAAAGTGAATTGTTTTAGGTAGTCAATAACTTATTGCTTTGATACATAGTCCAAGTAGTCTCTTTTTACATCAGCTTGCATGTTAAATAGTTGTTTCTTGTCTAGTAGGACTTCTAATGCAGAAGTTATCCTTTAGGTCCTAACAGATGGATTGAGCATGACTGCGGTAGAGAGACAACTAGCACCCTTGACAATTTTGTATGAGAAATGACACTTATATAAAAGTTTGTTGCATAGGTCCACTAGGAATTTTTGACAATCTCCTCTGAACTGAAGTATCTTGATGCCTTTCATTCCTTTCAAATCTGCTGATGCTGCGAACCCAATATCTACAGTAGGGAGTGATTTTATGTTGGATTGTTTCTTTAAATCAACAGCTAACAATTTTATATATATATATAAGTATTTTCCAATTTTATTACATTATATTTAGAGTTCTGTTCATCAAGTGCTCAAGTAGTTTGCCATTTATGTTTGCAGATATAAATAGAGGTTGATTGCTCTGATATTTGGTGAGAAATTGCCCCAACTCAAGTGAAACTGACAGCAAGAATCCCAACTTTAATGTTAGAAGTTCATACTTCACAAAATTGCATAAGGTTTTAAAATTATAAGATTTGGGAGGATGCTTGTTAGAATAAGAATACAGTTTTAAATATGGCAGCATTGGTATTGCTTTCTCCAACACCTTTGAGTTTTCTACTCATCTAATAGAACAAAACTTGATCGGGAAGAGAGATGATCCCGCTATTCTTTGATAGTCTGCACGTCTTGTTAGAAAATCTTTAAATAAATAATAATGTGAGTGCAAGAACTGGTTAATAGTAAAACTAGAGCTAGCATGTGCTGTTTTGTAAGCACCATGGACAATGTGTAAAGAACAAATTCCAGTAACTCTGTATCTTGTGGAGAATCTTCCTTGGAGTAACTTTTGAGAACAATTAAAAATTTGAGGTTTACATTTGGTCCAGCCATGGGAACTTGAAGCATTTTTTAAGATCCAAGCCCTCATTTTTAGTGCAGGTATAAAGTTAATCAATATATCTTGAGCTGTTGTGTAACCCAGCTTACCCCCCCCCCCCCTCCCCCCTCCTACCCTTTATCATTACACATGTCCCGTGGAGAGACTAACCCGGCACAAACTACATATCTTACTCACCCTATTCAACGGACCGGCTGGATTCTCGTACAACGACAATGATCACGCCACATCAACAACACGTCAACAATCATCGAACTCTGTGTGAGAAAGTGACAGTTAACACGCTCTAGTGCTTTTGTGAACTGATACATCTATCAAAAGCGCTCATGCGCAAAAAGACTGTTAGAAGAAAGGCTCTCTGTCTCCCGCGGCCCGAAGTGACTCCCGCCCCCCTTGACTGTGAGTCCGTCCAACCAGCGCTATGCACACGTGCTTGGGCAGATATAGACTTCATGATTGGATTATAGTGACCACATTATCATGTAATTCTCTCCTTCCCTTGTTTCCTCCACTGAGTAAGATCAGATATAAGCTTATGTTTTGCTAAGGAAGTCGCTCTTTTGGTACCTGATAGACATTAGGCTCACATGGGCGATATGTAGGGCCCTAGGACTAATAGAACGTAAGTCTGCCTAGGATGACAAGAAATTAATCTTAGACCACGTCATTATAATATTCAGGTTAGGGTTGTAATCTTGGTGCAGATATGCCAAATTATTATAATATTCAGGTTAGGGTTGTAATCTTGGTGCAGATATGCCAAATTATTATAATATTCAGGTTAGGGTTGTAATCTTGGTGCAGATATGCCATTTTATTATAATATTCAGGTTAGGGTTGTAATCTTGGTGCAGACATGCCATATTATTATAATATTCAGGTTAGGGTTGTAATCTTGGTGCAGATATGCCAAATTATTGTAATATTCAGGTTAGGGTTGTAATCTTGGTGCAGATATGCCAAATTATTATAATATTCAGGTTAGGGTTGTAATCTTGGCGCTGATGTGCCAACTTATTGTAATATTCAGCTTAGGGTTGTATTCTTGGTGCAAAGGCCAGGGAAACTATTTGTTAGATGCCATTATTAGTTTGATTGTTTATATGGAAAATACAGTTAGCGATCAGTCAGATGGCTGTAATTCCTGGTTGTTGTTATTAATATCTTGCGGGATTTAGTAAATATTGGTTGGTATTTAAGGTTATCTCTCATACAAGATTAATGCTCCTTTTTTTTAAGCTCTCAGTCTAGTAGGACATTTTTGCATATTAGTTTGTTTATAAATGGCAAGTGATAAATTTCAATTATCTTATATCCCTATATTTCTTTGCATGTGGTTTAATGAGGTGTAAAGATAAATCTATCAAAAATAAGAACCAAAGAATATGTTAATGGTTTCGGGCGTTAGCGAGCTAACTGTTGTAAACTGGGTTTTGGGAAATATATCTAACATTGTAATCTTTTGCGATAGCTAGCGTGAGGTTAAATTTACCTATTGTTGACATTGTAATAATGTATAGACGGGGATGCTGGTCGTTTACTATTCCTCGTTTAGCCTGGTCTTAGACATTGTTATGTTAGTTGAATAGGAGAAGTGATGAGTCTCCCATGTTTATTAGAGTATGTTGAATATATGGTTCAATGTAAATTACCACTACAATAAATTAGCCGTTGGGCAATGTTTGTTACCTGCACTTCGTTCTTGTTCATACATAATTTTATTTACTGAATCTTCCCATGGGCATAGTTGATACTTCTCAGGTGAGACAGGGAATAATTGGGCTTGTAGCGAATATCCAAATAAAACCCCTTGTGGTTATTCTTCATATTTGTAATAATGGCAACTGGGTGTTGTGGTGCTTAGTTAGGGATCTTGATGGTACTGCTAACAGACTGTACCCACACACCCGGTACGCTTGACACACAAATAATGGTCAGGGATGGTAACGAGTTATTTTATTCAGAAAATAAACACACAGCTCAATGAGAGAGAGAGACACATAGTATAAAGCGTTAGGCGCTCAAAATAATTTTATATTTTAGAAATAAACATTCATATAATGGCAGTCACCGGTTTTAAGAACTATAGAAAATTGCCAGTGCTCAAACAGAATTATACAATATGATAGCTCCTGATAACCAACATCTGATAATTGCGTGACACCTCATGTCCATAAATAGTGACCCAAAATACATGATATAATCAATAATTACATTGACCTTCATACCAAATTCACATTAGCCCCGTCATAAAACCAATTAACAGGTAAATCAAATGCCCAGGTATTAATAATTATTCTAGTGAACATGAAATATTAATTTAGTTGCCCTTATCGGCAATCCCCAATTAGTTCAAACAATAACAATGTGGTTCCATTTAACATAAATCATCCCAACTAGATCGGACATATTGAAATTTTCCGCAAAAGTTCCAATTTTGTAACTCCTCCTTCGAAATGGCTGTACAAAAATTTTAATATTGGAGCCAAACCAACAGTGTAAACTCGCCAACTCGCCAACTCGCGGCCCCAGCTTTGACTAACATAAAATAAACTTTCAACAAATCTAACAATAATTAACGATCTCCTAATTAATAAATGATTATAATCCATCTAAAGGTTAAAATAGGCAGAGATGAAGAACGACTCTGTTTAACCACCGTCCCAATATGGCGGTACCCAAAATATATCAAACCCATCTGTTAAGCGGATAAGCAAAGGCTTTAAATTAGTACAGGAAATAAATGTCACTCAAAATAACATAATATTAAAGGCATGCAAGCGGTTTGAACTAACTGTCTAATAACATTTAATATTTTTTTATAGCTTTAAGAGCAAATTTACTAAGTTCATTTCTCGTTAATAATCAACAAATTTAAATATTAAAAGTCCATAAAGATAATTTTGAATAGGATAGAAACATATTAAGCCCAAAGGGAATTTAGAATATTCTGACGTTAATTAGCCTACGACAACGTCACTCACCTTGTAATCAGTGTGTAATGTGTATCTACATCACAGATCCCTACCATTATATATACTCAGAATATGTCATGTGCTCTCAAGGCGTGGCAACAAAGGGGAAGAGGGGTAAGGGGTAGCATGCTTCTAGAATAAACTCCAACATTTCACGCACCTTCAAACGCGCACGGGAGAGCTCTTTTATGAGCTTTCTAAACACGGCTGACGGAGCGCATTGAGCTTGTGCATATTGTTTTTCTTTTTCCTTTCGGGCGAGGCTCGGCATTCATGACGGGGATTGAACCTCCGGCCTCAAATTAGTTAAATAGACAGTGCCGCTAGTGTTGTAGTGTCGTGGCCTTGCCGAGATGGGTAAACTGGGGCCATGATGGTGAGTCGAACAACCTTTTAGCATCCACATGTTGTAACAAGGTTACAGTTGCATGACCTAAAAAGCATGATGTTACATATCTTGTATGAATTTCATTTTCACTCCAGAAGTGAACATCAATCATCTGGGTCTTCAGAGCCACAATATTTAGGCTCATATCATATGAAATATTATTATTAGCACCGCGTCTTACTACCCGTTCGGGTTATACGCACTTACGCTAATGTGTAAGGTGATTGTGAGATGAAATGGAGGACCTACAGTTTAACGTGGAATCCGAACCACAGTGGCGGCCTGGCATTCACACAATTCACAAGATGTCTTGTCAGAGGTGTAGGAAGGGTTTGGTAATCAAATAAATCTGTGCCGGGACCGAGGATTGAACCCGGCCGCCGGCACAGAAGTCTGACACCTTACCCCTAGACCACCAGGTCACCCATATGAAATACAATATGAGTATAGCTTAACCAGATTCACAAACTCGCTTTTGAAAAAAAAAGGACCTAGTTCATACACGATGACATATCCAATTTTATCTTTATGCATTTGAAATTTCTGAACAATATCACTATCGGAAAATCTTACTTTAAAAAGCTAACAACAAGCAGAAAAACTTCTAGCAGAAGAATGTGTCATTACTTGATTAATAGCCCACAATATTTCATCGCGAGAAATTAAATCTTTGACAAAGAAGCTCTGAATAGAACAACTAGTTCTAGTTTCAGGTTTTAAAACCATTTCATGGTCATTATCACTCAAATGTACATCTTCATGTAGACCTACAGATGACACTGCATTTTTGGCTGTAGGGACCAAGTCCAATAATTTTTTTTGCTCCCACTAGTAGTTTTCACTCTGTCAACATGCTTCTTTCCCGTGACACAAGATCGGTTTGAAGATATTCCCATATTACTTATATCAAAGTTAGTTTTACACTAAGAACAATGGCCTTTACTTTTATTACAATTCACTTTTTGTAACCACAGCCAATCTTCAAACACTGTACTGTCCAACCAATCATCTTTAAAAGAGGCTTTTCCTTTGAGTTTACTCATTTCTTCTTAAACACAAAGGTTACGAGATAACTGTGTCATTGGAATGTCAAGGTCGAGCAGGTACACCAATAGTTTGAAGTGAAGTGATGTTTGAGCTTGAGCAGTTACTAACAACTCCTCACTCATAATAGTTACTACTGGAAAAAAGTTTGATGGGGGGGAGGGGGTTAAGGAGGTGGTTGGCTGCTAGTGTAGTCAAATCGACTATTTGTTTCTTTCTCCAGTATGTAAGTGGGAGGGGGGAGGGAGGGCTTAGTGTAGAGACTGAGAATAGAAAGGTCAGCAAGTGAGGCAAACATCCCCAATGCAAGGTCATCTAATTGTGTGGCAAACCAGATAGACCAGAGGGGGATTAATTGAGGGGTGGTGAAAATTGAACTTATCAGTTGTCCAAATAATATCAGGGTCTCAAAATGCTTAATCCAACATTTCACTCAATGTAAAAATACTGAATATTTTTCCAGTATCTGATTCAAAATTCCAGTATTATCAGTTTCAAAAATAAAATCAAGTATATTTACAGTATTGCTAGACACCTTGCTATGTACCTATGATTGTGATTATATATTATGTATATTGTATTTGTATATAATATACATAATCACAAACTTGATATATGTACACATATATTCAATTCTACTTTAACATTTAATTTATTTTTTCCATAATATATTTGGTAAACTTAGAATTAAAGTCTATAATAACTATAGTCTTAATTTTCACACAAACAAATTATTGTTAGGCGTGGCTTTAATAAATTCTAGCTAAATAACCCATTTTTCGCACGGGATTGATTTATAATACGTTTCATCTTTCCAGCTAGAGCAGATTGGAATATGAGGAAAAATCAAGCCCTCCTCGCTCCACTCCATTAAGAGTTGAATTTTGAAAAATAAAAAAATTAACTATCACCCTTTATATAAAAAGAGCCTCCCTTCCAAGTTTCACCTTTCCAGCTCAAGTGGTTTGGATGATACGTAAAAAAACACCCACTACCGCTTCATCCCCCAAGGGGTTTAAGTTCGAAAAATCCCAAAATTCTCTAGACCGTAACTTTAAAAGAACCTCTCAGTAAAGTTTCATCCTTTCTAACTCAAGTGGTTTGGAAGATATGGAAAAACCACCCCCTCCCTGCTTCACGCCCTTAAGTATTGAATTTTTTTTAAATAACTCTCGAGCTTTACTTAAAAAGAACCTCCCTTCCAAAATTCATCTTTCATTTCGAGTGGTTTAGAAGATACGGAAAAAACACTCCTTTCCCACTTCACCCCATTAAAGATTGAATTACACAAAAATCTCAAAAAACCTCGGACGTGGATTTCTTTGATTTAGTCAAAGAACACTCTTGTGAGATTTCGTGTGTCCCCTTAGGATGCAAATATCGAAAATTCATCTAACATGTGTCTTTTGGATTTTTACAAAGAACACTCGTTCCAAATTTTAGTATTTCGCTAAATAAATCAATACATAGACCCTAACATAATACAGTTTTGGTGTTGGAATTGGTGGTTTACTGGTTGTGTCAGGAGTGAGAAGGATACAAAGGTGTATGCTAGGTTATAAAATATTAAATATTATTTTTAATCAATGCATTTGAATGAAAAAATTCTTCATTAAGAGTCTAATAGAATTAGAAAAGTAGTAAATAATGTTTCAGAAATATCATCTACTTTCTCAGAAATGTAATCTACACATACCCACTTGTATAATATATCTTATAGTCGAACACTTTATTAACTAGAGCCAAGTCGCTTTATTTGTTTTATAAGCAAGCCAAATGATATGTTCATTATCAGATGGTGGGTCGAAATTAATATTGTAACGTGGGGGCACACGTGACCTGGGAGGGTCACAGGCCGTTCACACGTGAAAGTGTGAACCACGAGTTCTTTTAGAGATATTGGGGTAGGTTTCAATGCTAATTACACTCACGGCACCCCGCCACAGGTCCCAGTGCCATACACACTACTCTGGCACGCGCCACACAAATACTGTACTCGCTGGTTGACACACTGGACTCGCTGGTCCACTCCCGGCTCACACACTGTCCACACTGGTCCACACACTCGCACTGGCGACTCCCGGACTCATCAGTCGAGAACCAAGAACTGAATCCGCACGGCTATCGCTGAGCTTGTTTATATAGGGGTGGTGACAGCGAAGGGTCTGGAATCCTCCATTTCTAAAGTTAAGAGTCCAGAATAAAATGGGTCCCGACCCTTCCAGACTTGTCTCCGCCCTCCTCCCCGCACCCCCTCGGCCCCTCTAATCCCCCAGCCAAGTGAGAATGTCGCTGCCTACCTGCTAGACAAGGAGGGAGACAGAGAGAACAAGGAGCGCAGCTAGGGTAAACAATGAGACCACGCTGGTCCCACTGTTAAACACTAATCTTGTTACACCACCCCCTCCTTAAGTCTGTTCGTCCCGAACAGATATCTCAAAGTCTGGACTCTTCTCCCCGATATGCAGCAAGGCGATCGATGTGCACGACCTTCATTTTCCCTCTTGCTCCTCGTCGAATACGGATGACCACGTCGTTTATCTGGTTAATTACTTCATATGGGCCCTCCCATTTTCTCTGTAACTTTGGTGATATGCCCTTTTTCTTCTGTGGGTTGTATAGCCATACTAGATCTCCAGCTGAAAAGCTCCTATCGTTTGCTCGGAGGTCGTATCGTGTTTTCATCCGGTCGCTGTTAATCTTGATTCGTGTCCTTGCAAACTGGTGTACTTCTGCCAGAGTATCGCGAAGCTGTTCGGTGTGTTCTTGTTCAGTTATCTCAACAAGGTTCTCAGGACGGCCATATAAAAGGTCACAAGGTAGCCGAAGCTCTCGACCAAAGAGCATCTTTGCAGGGTCACTCCGGTTGTCTCATGGACAGCTGATCTATAGGACAACAAAAACAAAGGAACTCTACTATCCCAATTATTTTGATTTTCTGAGACGAACATGGACAGGTATTGCTCCAGGGTTCTGTTCAGTCTTTCAACCATCCCATCCGATTGGGGGTGAAGAGGAGTGGTCCTTGTTTTTTTTATTCCTAGAAGATTGGCCATTTCCCGGAATACAGAAGACTCAAAATTACGTCCTTGATCGGAGTGTAGCTCCAGGGGAACTCCGAATCTGCTAAATACATTCTCGATCAAGGCTTCTGCTACTGTAATTGCCTCCTGATTTTTAATGGGTATTACCTCTGGCCACTTTGTGAAATAGTCCATCACAACTAGTAGATATCGATTTCCTTTCTCTGTCGCTGGAAGCGGGCCCATCACATCAACAGCTATTCTCTCGAAGGGAGCACCTACATTGTATTGGTGCATTCGGCTCCTTCCTCTAGTCCTAGGTCCTTTCCTTGAAGAGCAGACGTCACATTTCCGGCACCAGCTCTCAACGTCATCCCTGCGGTGCAACCAGTAGAATCGGTCTCTTACTTTCTCGAGTGTTTTGTTTACGCCATAATGCCCTCCAGCTGGTGAGTTGTGAAGGTCTTCCAGCACAGTTTTGACTCGATTCTTTGGCAATACCAACTGATGTTTCTTGCGCAGACCATCTGCACTTTCCCACGTTCGATAAAGGACGCCATTTTTCATTACGAGGGAGTCCCACTGAGCCCAATAACTCTTCACTATTGGACTCAGGCCTGACACGTCCTGCCAGCCTGGTTTCAATCCACCTTCTTTCCATTCTATTAATGGACATATGGAGTCATCTTTCATCTGATCTTCTCTTAGACATTCATCGCCCCAGAATTTTCGTCCAGTGTCTGCGACGTCCTCTTGCAAACGAGTACGTCTTATCATTGGCTGTCCTTCTAATTCGTTTCTTTCTCGTCGCTGGCAATGCTGGCGGACATGTTCCTCGCATGATCTTCTGGATAAGACATCGGCATTTCCATGACTATGTTCAGCCCGATGTTGGACTACGAAGTCGTACTTCTGGAGTTTTTGTATCCACCGTGCCATCTGTCCTTCAGGTTTCCGATGAACTAACTCTGTGAAATCGGTCGGACCAATGTGGCGTCGGCACCCGTGTCCACAACCATCCGGCATGCTTTTCCCTCCAACATTCCTTCTTCCAAACGTGTGTTCCGTACCACACGTCGCGTGGCCCTTGCAGCAACTTTGGCCGACTCCACTTCCAACGCTCTGGCCAAGGCCTCTCGCATAGTTCGAAGACCTGCAACTCTGACCGTCTGTTGAACTTCACTGTCTGAAATGGCGTCCAGGAACGCACCAACGGCGATTACATCACGTGTATCAGCAGGACAACCTTCAAGGGCCAGCTGTGACAATCTTTCAACATCAGCTGCCAGTTCCGCCAGGGACTCGTTGGGTCTTTGAACTCTGTTTTTCAACTGGGCATGGTAAAGATGCCGAAGGTGTTTGTCACCAAATCGTAGCTCCAGTGCTGACGTCAAGGCATCGTAGTCCAGTCGGGTGGGCTCCGAGAGGTTCTGTAACACCGCCAAAGCAGGCCCCCGGAGCATTGCTGCCAAATACTGGGCTTTTTGCATCATCTTCCAGCCATTGATTTTGGCCACAATTTCAAATTGTGTTTGATACTCACGCCAGGTACCTTGTCCATCATATGGAGATGGTTTAACTACGGTACGAGATCCTTCTAAAGCACTGATCTCGAAACTGCGTGGAAGTTGAGTGACATTACCCTCACTTGTAGTTGACAAGCTGCTTAAACGTTGATTCATTTCTTCTCGTAGTCGTCCAAATCTAGTTTCCATTTCGTTCTTGACGGTGTCCATCTCTCTCTGCAATGACGTAAATTTACCCTCTATAGTTGAAATCTCTGTTTTTAATTCTTCTTTCATTGCGTTCAACGATGTCATATGTTCCGCCATCTTGTTGTTCAACGACGTAGTATGCGATGCTATTTGGTCCAGCCTGTCATTGTTCTGTTCTCCCATGGCTTGAATAAGAGCCGTTAAACCCTGGATATCCGCAGCCATTTTTCTCGTTGTCATCAAGCAGACACACCACCAAAATCCCACTTCTGACACCAATGTAACGTGGGGGCACACGTGACCTGGGAGGGTCACAGGCCGTTCACACGTGAAAGTGTGAACCACGAGTTCTTTTAGAGATATTGGGGTAGGTTTCAATGCTAATTACACTCACGGCACCCCGCCACAGGTCCCAGTGCCATACACACTACTCTGGCACGCGCCACACAAATACTGTACTCGCTGGTTGACACACTGGACTCGCTGGTCCACTCCCGGCTCACACACTGTCCACACTGGTCCACACACTCGCACTGGCGACTCCCGGACTCATCAGTCGAGAACCAAGAACTGAATCCGCACGGCTATCGCTGAGCTTGTTTATATAGGGGTGGTGACAGCGAAGGGTCTGGAATCCTCCATTTCTAAAGTTAAGAGTCCAGAATAAAATGGGTCCCGACCCTTCCAGACTTGTCTCCGCCCTCCTCCCCGCACCCCCTCGGCCCCTCTAATCCCCCAGCCAAGTGAGAATGTCGCTGCCTACCTGCTAGACAAGGAGGGAGACAGAGAGAACAAGGAGCGCAGCTAGGGTAAACAATGAGACCACGCTGGTCCCACTGTTAAACACTAATCTTGTTACAATATATAGTCAGAACCGTACAAGGTGGGTGCTTCCTTTGGGAGTTATTTCACCCCCTCTTTCCGAAAATATCACTCCTAATTCACTTTTGTGTTCTTAGACCAGGTATTGGTGTATCTTTTCCAACCAGTGTGCCACTCATGGGACTTAATTAATTTTGGACTAGTTTATGTGTCTCCTATTATTTACGTTTCTTAGCGAATCTTTAAACAAAAACTTTTTTTAACCTTCACGTCTTACATTGTTTAGGCTATACGTACTATGTTTGATCGGTACTCTAATGGGGTAGGGATTAGGAAGGAAACATTTTAGAAATAATATACCAGCATTTTCTTGGAAGGAGAGTGGGGAAGCCCTTTAGGAAAAACCACCCTCAGTGGATCCATCAGGGATTCAAACCCCGATCTCGTCATCAGCATACCAGTCTTATATTAGTTTGACATAATGCATTTTTAAAGTAATACATTATATGTACGGTTCAAACCGTGTAGTCTTCAACAGCACAAAATATTAACTTAAGTACAAGCCAAGATGATTTCTAGCCGTTGACTTCAAAAAGTACTCTGTAACATTACATGACTGTTGAAATGTTGTTGACATGTTGGGAAAAGTTTTATACAATGTTTAATTTTCTTCGTGTCGGCGTACAACCCAAATCTTGTTCATCAGCTATAGAGTTGCCATCCCTGGCCTATACTGACATCACAATTCATGAACCCTCACAGGTAAAACCATCACACTAATACAACAATAGCTTGGTAAGTACAAGTAAGAATAACCGATCTGGTAGTGAAATTTGTGGAGTAAAACTAGTAAAAAAAACATCTCGCCTCTTTTGGTGTATATTTACGTTTTTTAGGGCTAGATATGATTATTTAACTAACACTAATATTTATTACATTAGCAACAAACAACAAACCAAAAGTATTTTAACACTGAATCCTATCTCCTAGTCCAAAACCATATATCTATACAACACACAACTAGGAATGGATGGGAACGACTTTTTTTTATTAAGGAACGGGAACGGGATATTAGTCAAAATATCGGGATTCAGGACGAGAAATTTAAAAATTACCCTTTAGAATAATCTTGGATTTAAAATATATTAATCTCTAAACTAAAATGGTAATAACTACGGGTCTGGCTACTCTTTAGTTCCAGTGATCAGGCATTGAAGCCAAATGGCGTTTGTGTCGTTGCGGAATAGCGCGCGCGCAATTTAAATTTTGAAGAGAAGTTTGAACCTCCAAGCTTATATTTTACTGTTGGACAGTTATTATGTTATTAAAAATGTGATAACTAGTGAATAAAAAGAATAGTTCATAACAAATGATAACAAACAAATTAAAATTAATCATTTGCTCATCGATGTAAGATAATTTAAATTTGAAATACTGTGTTATAAATCATATGCTAATTATTTGTTTGGTAAAATTTGACTTTAACGTTTTTCGCAATATGCGAAGGATTTTGTCAAATGCTCGTATTTTCTTGTGTGAATTTTGTCTTCCACGTCTAGAGAAATGTTAGTGAATAACTGTCAAGTCAACTATCATTAAGATTTTATCTACTTATTCTCATAAAACACGGCTCTGTAGTTAATATTTTATCTGTTGATTTTCATAAAACACACATGGTTAAAATGGTCTTCCTATGTAAGAACTGTTCAAAATCTTTTACCAAGCTTACCAACCTGGCACGTCATATGCGTTTACAACACGAAAGTGGAGTTAACAAGTGTGATGAGTGTGGACAAGTTTTTAGTCGGAATGACAACATACAGCGACATGTTTCCTTACATATTCGGGAGGTGAAGTCATTCGAGTGCGATAAATGCAGTCAAATATTTTCACGGCGGGATAATCTATTACGACACAAACTAAATAACTGTACTGCAACTTCACTGGGGAATGTTGCCAACGTTTTAAAGTCAAGAGAGCAGGAATCTATTGAGAATCTCGATATTGATGAAGATTACGACCCCTGTAATTTTTCAGAAGCTTTTAATGGTACAGTCAAAATCATCAAGCTTTCTCCCTCGAAATATACTCTATTTTTAGTCTTTATTAACGAAATTAAAAGTAAGTTGGAAGCAACGCTTACCCAACAACTTAAGTGTAATGGGTAATCTAAAATGGTATACATCTGCCTGTGTAGAGTACTCTCGTGTTGGTGAGGAGGGAGATGAAACAATCACTCCTTTCTTTCGCATTAAGTGTATGGTCACTCCTAAGTCCTGACGAATTAAAATCACAGATTGAGGATGACTGCATTTATATGATTGAAGCAGCTTCTTCTTTCCACCACAAAGGAAGTGGTTGGTCTGAGGACCGTGTGAAATACTTAGAGCTTAAACTAGCTAAATATGTTCCTTTGGATGCTTCCAGCTATATTCCATTACCAGAAGAGTTGAGAAATAAACTTGCCTTAATTAATATAAGAAATGCTGACAGTAAATGTTTTCTTTGGTCTGTGCTAGCATTTCTATACCCAGCTGACAAGGACGCTAATCGAGTGAGTAAGTATATATCACTGGAAGGTAAACTAAACATGGATATTATTAAATATCCTGTGCAAATACCACAAATAACTAAGTTTGAAAAACAAAATACTATATCTATTAATGTGTACGGCTACCAAGGGGAAATATTTTCTTTAAGGATAAATAAGTTCAGTCGTGATAATCACGTGGATTTGTTGTTTTGTTGTTTCTTTCAAATGTGGATGGGGGACATTATTGTCTTATTAAGAACTTGAGCAGATTGCTAAGCTCACTGACCAGACACGATGGTGAATCATACTATTGTAAATATTGTTTGCATAGATTTTCCAAGGAAAATTTCAGGGATGCGCAAAGTGAGTGATGTGCTGATTTTGATGCTCAAAAAATACAGATGCCCAAGTAAGAGGATAAAATATTGAAATTTTCGACATATAAACATATGTTAAAAATCCCGTATGTGATCTATGCGGATTTTGAGTGTTTTAATATTAAAATATCAGGGTGTTCACCTAACCCCAATCACTCATCAACTACAAAAATGACGAAGCATACACCATCAGGATTTGCATATGTGATAGTCGATTTGGAAGGTAAATGTGTGAAACCCCCTGTTGTCTATAATGGTGAAAATGTTGTGGATTCCTTTCTTCATAAACTTGTTGAAGAAGAAACCATGATCATCGAGATGAAGGAAAATGTTGTCCCTATGCGCATCACCCCTGAACAAGAAAATGAATTTATTTCGGCTAGCGTATGTAGTATCTGCGAGAAAGAGTTGGGTCAAGACCGCGTCCGTGACCACTGTCATCTCAGTGGAGCTTATCGGGGTGCATCTCATAGTATGTGCAATATTCAGTTTCAATATACCAAGAGAATACCCGTCATATTACACAATTTAAAAAAATATGACGCCCATATTATCATGCAGAAAATTGGGAAGTTTACAGACCGAAGAATACCATGTATTCCAAACAATATGGAGAAGTATATCTCATTCAGTCTTGGCTATTTACAATTTTTTGATTCGTTCCAGTGTTTAAGCACATCTCTTGAAAAATTGATTTAAAATTTGTTGCATGTTGGGAAAACTCGATTTAAAATACTCCTTTCGGTAAAGTAGATCTTCTGCTACGAATAGGTGTGTTCCCCTACGACTACATGGATTGCAGCAGTAAACTGAAAGATATTCAATTACCACCAAAATCGGCATTCTATAATCAGCTGCACCAAGAACATATTTCAGAAAGTATCTACGCTCATGGTAGAACTGTGTGGGAAAGCTTTGAAATGAACACTATGGAAGATTATCAAAATTTATACGTTTTAAGTGATGTTCTACTTTTAGCAGACGTCTTCGAATACTTTCGCTCTTTATATTTTTAGTACTATAAATTAGACTGTCTACATTTTTGGATAAGCCCTGGACTAGCATGGGCGTTATTTTTAAAGATGACAAGGGTTGAGTTGGAGCTACAAACTGACATTGAAAT
The DNA here is from genome assembly GCA_039000515.1 of Timema cristinae. Classification (NCBI taxonomy): domain Eukaryota; kingdom Metazoa; phylum Arthropoda; class Insecta; order Phasmatodea; family Timematidae; genus Timema; species Timema cristinae. Next base: position 542,958 of record JBCFYV010011164.1, read on the forward strand.
GCATTTATTCATTGAAAAAGGGATACGTGGTGGTGTGTCTATTATTTCTAATAGACAATCTGAAGCAAACAACCCCGATATGATGGATTTTAATCCTGAAAAGGAGGTGAAGTATATCACATACTGGGATTGTAATAACCTATACGGAACTGTTATGTCTGATCACCTTCCTCATAGTAATTTTAGGTGGTTGAACAAGAGTGAAATAGCAGAGCTCAATATAATCTCAGTTGTTGATGATAGCAGGGTGGGCTATATATTAGAAGTGGATCTAGAGTACCCGGAAGAAATTCATGACGAGCACAGTGACTATCCACTTGCTCCTGAAAAAGTTATAGTTACTCCTGAGATGTTATTCCCATTCTCTAAGAATATACAATCCAAGCTGAACTCCCCCACCGGCGGGAAAACAGAAAAGTTAGTGCCTAACCTAAACAATAAACAAAATTATGTGGTACACTACTGTAATTTAAAACTGTATATTTCCTTGGGTATGAAGCTTCAAGAGATACACAGAGTCCTAACTTTCAATTAGAGCGCTTGGTTGAAGCCATATATTGATTTTAATACATCTCGAAGAATAAATGCATTACATGAATTTGAAAAGGACTTTTTCAAACTCATGAACAATGCAGTATTCGGGAAGTCGATGGAGAATCAAAGACATCGTGTAAATGTTCAATTACCAAATAATGAAAAAAGGCTGAAGAAGCGTATTGCTTCACCAGCATTTATTGCTTATACAATCTTCACGGAAGATTTAGTTGGGGTTCACATGAGGAAAATAAGCCTACTTTTGAATAAGCCTATCTATGCAGGCTTTACAATCTTAGATATAAGCAAGGTTATCATGTATAACTTTCATTATAATTATGTTAAGAGCAGTGGCGTAGCTAGGTCTGAAGCGTCCTGGAGCGGTTTAACTTGCCCCCCCTCCCCCCCATTGTTTCCATCCAAAAATTAACTGCACCATAACACCATATAAATTTAAGTAAACCTTACAGATTAAACTGACTTTAAATGTAGCCTATGTTGGTGGTTTCTTATTATTCTTGTTCCATAAAGAAAATAAATTAAAAAATTATTTTCTTTTTGTGCATGGATTTACATTTACTGAAATGTATGTTATATTGAAATGCAAATCTGTTTAGTTTTTTACTTTTACACAACATAACAACTAAAGTTTTGAAGTTTGGAACTAATAAAACAGAGTATTTTAATATAGATAACATTTGTCATTTATTGTTGATCACATAGGAAAAAATATATAACTAGACTAAAGTACACTTATTCACAAATAACATAGTATTTTTAAAGAAAAGTTTATCATTTACGTTTTTTGGACCTTACTTTATTGTCAATAGGACATTAATTTGGGAAATACATCACAAATTAAAAGTGAAATTGTTTAACAGATGGGTTACCAACACAAAAGCCTTCTAAAAAATAAAAATAAAATTTTGAAAATACAAAATTTTGTAGTGAAAATCTTCACAAATTGTTGGAGGAACTCAAAATTGCATATTAAATTTTCTTTTGTGATTTGGCACTTGAAAATTGTGAGATTGTGTCTTCTAAATCCATATTTCTTGCTCTGGCTATCTCGATGGAGATCGTTGCTAGAGAACTCAGACGCTCCTGCGACATGGTGCTACGAAGATAGCTTTTAATAATTTTCCGTTTTGAAAAGGTTCTCTCAGCACTTGCGGATGTAACGGGCATTGTCAAAAAGATGAGGCACGCACTCACAACATCCAGGAAGCTGGCTCCAACTTGAGCACGCACGATCACAGTATCGGCAAGGTCTCTAATACTTTTAAATTTTTCAATGTGGCTTGAAAAACAAGTTTTAAGTCTTACAAGCTGTTGGCCTAAGTTAGGAGAGATGTCATCTGGGTATTTAAGTACTAGAGGCTTGCACGAGTCTAGAATTTCTTTGTCACCTGATTCAGTTAAAAAAGAAGGTTTCAAACATTTGAAACACGCACAAATCTCAGTTATTGACCATTGAACCATGTTATGTTTTCTGTTAAGAGAGCTTTCTTCACCACCTTCTCCCTTGTTACACCCTACCATAACTGACGAGTGTTTTTACTAAAATAACTTTTTCATAGACTTGAGCTTAGCCTGAAAATATACTTTTTCCAGTTCGTACCACCCCTTTTGCCCGTCTGAGCCATGCCGCCCTGAAGCGACTGCTCCAGTCGCTCCTCTGTAGCTACGCCACTGGTTAAGAGGAAATATGGACAAAATGCAAAGCTCTTATTGACAGACACAGACTCCCTCTGCTACGAACTGAAAACAGAAAATGTGTATGTGGATATGTTTGATAATATAGACCGATTCGACACTTCAGACTATCCATAAACACATTTTTTGCACACTGTATGCAATTAAAAAAAGCTCTGGGTAAAATGAAGGATGAGATGAATGGAGAGTGTATTCGAGAGTTTGTGGGACTTCGTACGTGTACGTGCGTATAACCCAAACGGGCAGTAAGACGTAGTGCTAATAATAATAATAACAGTGATTTTTCTACTGCCTTAACTTTAGACATTATTTATATAACAAAATAAAAAACTTTATTTTTAATTTGGGATGGTGCTCTAGAACTGATACAAATAAAACACTATTTTCTCAAAACAGCAAATCACTAAGAAATTGATATGACCATTTATGCTTGCAAGTAAACGGCAAATCAAATTATACTAAAATCATATTTAGGCCTATTTAATATAATTTGATTTTGTAAGATTCATACATCTCATTGGAATCAAAATCCAGACGAAGGGCATTAACGACAAGTTGTTTATTTGAACACTATTGTTTGAATTTTGAATTTATTTGCACATGAAAGGCTAGAAGGGTTAATTAATAAGGTGACGATGTTAAAAAAAACCTTACCTATACATATTTCCCTTTTTGTTGTTGTATTTTTAAAAGTTGATAATTTTTTGTATCGATACACTCATAAAGATATGGAGAATCGATATAAACAAAAATTATATTTACTTTCAAAAGTATTTGACAATATCACGTTAAGAAAGTAACGCTATTCGTTTAGTTTTTTAATGGCACTTTCCAAAAAAGTATTAAATTATATATAGAGGACTGAAACGGCTCATATCCTGACATGTTAAACTCTCTTAAATATGACTGCACTATAGCTTGGTAGTAACAATCGATATGTTGTTGCAAGTAATATTACTACAGTAATTTAATAAATACTATTTAAGGATGATACTATCAATAACTGTCTTGGCTCTTAAGTCAAATATAGTATTTGAAAAAAGTTTACTTAAAGTCTGGAAATAAACCTGGGACCATTGTAAAGACGGGTGTACCAAAGTACTATGTTTAGCTCTCATTTTTTAAATAAAAAACTATATTGAAACCTAATAGACTGTATGAAAGAACGTATCCTCTAAGATAGCTAATTAATACCACTTACACTTTCGAATGTAAATTAATATTTTTTAAATTCACTCAAAAATAACAACTTCTCATTCACTCGTCACGTTTTCTTATATCATTCTTGCATTATGCCTTATCCCTTTATTAAGGAAAGACTAATTTTCGTATTCAGACAAATTACCCTAGATGCTACTCATCAGGATTAAATCAAAAATCACCTAAGATGTTATTAGCTAGATGGTAAGACTGATTGATAACTTAGTACCCTCATTCATCAATATATTTTTCAAATAATAATTTATAGCCATGTTTATATGATCAAATTTAAATTATCTTACATCGATGAGCAAATGATTAATTGTAATTTGTTTGTTATAATTTGTTATGAGCTATTCTTTTTATTCACTAGATATCACATTTTTAATAAAATAATAACTGTCTAACAGTAAAATATAAGCTTGGAGTTTCAACCTTCTCTTCAAAATTTAAATTACGCGCGCGCTATTCCGCAACGACACAAACGCATTTGGCTTCAATGCCTCTGCATTCTTTGTGAACGTGACAGAAATTCTGGAATAGACGCTGGAGAACCTAAAACATAAGGCTTTTTCAGATGATAATTCCATTCATTTACCCATTTAAGGCATTATATCTCGAGAACAAGGACGATAAGGGATACTTTAATTTACATGGGATGAAAGTGGACTGTTTTTTGTATAAAACCCATTCTTTGTGGACGTGACAGAAATTATGGAATAGACGCTGGAGAACCCAAAAAATAAGGCTTTTTCAAATGATAATTCCATTCATTTCCCTATTTAAGGCCTTATATTTCGAAAACAAGGACGAGAAGGGATACTTTTATTTATATGGGATGAAAGAGAACTGTTTTTGGTACAAAACCGACTCTTTGTGGACGTGACAGAATTTCTGGAATAGACGCTGGAGAAACTAAAACGTAAGGCATTTTCAGATGATAATTCCATTCTTTTCCCTATTTAAGGCCTTATATCTCGAAAACAAGGACAAGAAGGGATACTTTAATTTATATGGGATGAAAGAGAACTGTTTTTTTGTATAAAACCCACTCTTTGTGGACGTGACAGAAATTCTGGAATAGACGCTGGAGAACCTAAAACTTAAGGCATTTTTCGATGATAATTCCATTCATTTCCCCATTTAAGGCCTTATATCTCGTGAAAAAGGACGAGAAGGGATACTTTAATTTATATGGGGTGAAGGTGAACTGTTTTTTGTATAAAACCCACTCTTTGTGGACGTGACAGAAATTCTGGAATAGACGCTGGAGCACCTAATACTAAAGGCTTTTTTAGATTATATTTCCATTCATTTTACTCTTTGTGGAAGTGACAAAAATTTTGAGCGGCTTAAACATAAGAGTCTATTAGATGAAATGGATACTTTTATCTATAATATCGATTATCAAACAATTTAATTAACAGAGCATTCTTTGTATTATTCGTTGAACATTCTTTGTATTATTCGTTGAACTATTTATACGATATAATTTTTGGCGTATTCTATTGATCATTCTATTATATTCATTATATGTAGTGATCTAATATTCTCACAAGCTCGTTCCTTACATAATATTCTCAATCAATTTCTCCTTACTAAAGTTAATATGAATATAAATACAAACTAGTTTAGTTACTCAGTTATTATATTGCAAGTCTGCGCAACTCCCCAAAATAACCAGATTAAACGGTTATGAGGATGTGGAATAGTTCAGTCCCGTCTATAGATGGACATCGAATAAAAATAATTGCAGAGTGTTTCCAAAAAATATATTAAAATATAAAGTGAAGCAACTGAAATGCATTTTTTAATAGATTAATTTAAGATTTTAAAATCATAAACCGTTAAGAAAATTCTATTCATAAATACTCAATCTAAAAATATAAAATTATAGAATAAACCAAGTTAAACTAAAACAATCACAATATTTCATAAATTGGTTATGTATATTATTCATATACAAGAAAACAATCAGATAACGATTTTTTTTAAATCTTTTACATGTATATACAAATAAACATCTTTCAAAAACCATCTCCAACTAAAACAACACCAATGTCCGTCCCTATCGGTACGACCCTATTTTTGATAATGGGCAACGAATATTGTCCTGGCCATCCCTGGTAAATCATTTCGGATTATTTAGTGATTATTTAAAAGTTAAAACACGGATTTAAAAATATTTATAGCAAGCTGTATGTGGGCCTATATGATCTACATCCCTCCCTTACAACCCCCCGAACCCTTAATTCCAAATAAATACATTTAACAACAAATTAAAATTTCCGTGTTAGTACAGAATATTAAATATTCTAGTAATGAGTCGAAAATTGTAATGATACTATATATTATTATTATTATTATTATATTATTATTAGCACCGCGTCTTACTACCCATTCGGGTTATACGCACTTACGCTAATGTGTAATGGTAGGGTGATTGTGAGATGAAATGGAGGACCTACAGTTTAACGTGGAATCCGAACCACGGTGAAGGCCTGGCATTCCCCACATTCACAAGATGTCTTGTCAGAGGTGAAGGGGCTGGTAGACTTTATCATCATCCCTTTTGAAGAGGACAGTGCCAGCCAGATGGCCCGATCAGCAAATAAACTTATCAAAGATACCGCGACATCCCTTCTTTGTTCAAACACAACATGTTATATCTATTTGAATCACCCTTCCCCAACCCTTGCCTCACAACCCTTATAGAAATATATATAAGACATTTAATATTTAATTTAATCTAGCACCACGTCTTACTACCCGTTCGGGCTATACGCACTTACGCTAATGTGTAATGGTAGGGTGATTTGAGATGAAATGAAGGACCTACAGTTTAACATGGGATCCGAACCACGGTGGAGACCTGTCATTCCCCACATTCACAAGATGTCTTGTCAGAGGTAAAGGAAGGGTTTAATAATCAGATAAATCTGTGCCGGGACCGAGGATTGAACCCTGAACCCCAAGCACACAATTTCCCGACACCTAATTACGCTGATGATCTAGGAATTTAGAAGGTTGAATTTATAAGAGGTGAACCCACATTTGCATGAATGGAGAGTGGTAAAACCACCCCCAGTTTACCAGACCGTGACTCGAACCTCAATCTCCCCCCCCCCTCCCATCTTCAGCAGTCTATCTCAACACGAAACTAGTGCGTTAGCCAACTACGCCACCGAGGCGAGTAATATATAATGAAATGTATCTCCTCCTATTGACTATTTAATTTTCTTATAACATTACCGATAATGGCTGATCAAGGTATAATTTTGGTCACACTCAATAATCATCTGTTCATCCTTGATGACCGCATGGTCTGAGGCGTTGCTGTCGTGCTAGACTAGACTGATGTTGACAGGGAGTCGGGGTTCGAATACCTCTCGGTGTACTTTGGGTATTACATAATGGTTTTACCTCTCTTCCCGCCAAATCGGCTACATTTGCTGTTAATTCTACCTTCCTCATTCTTATATTTCACTAGAGCGGGTAGTAAGATGGTGTTCATAAAAAAAATCGCGTATCAAAGTTAAAAATCCACATTAATGTGTTTTTTTGTATAAGTTAGGCTCGACTATTGGACCTTTCTAGCTAGATGAATATTTAAATATACATAACAGTAAGCCCTTGCAAGACTTTCGCACATTCAACCTCTTCCCCCCCCCCCCTCTTTAAAAATATATATATATATTTTTGGGGTTGTTAAAATTAAATACTCAGCGAGGTGTATACACAAAATGGCCAAGAAAGTTTATATTAATGTGAACGTATTTACAATTTACAATACCTCTTTGTATACAATATTTGATGTCATAATGCAATCATCTTGAATTTACATTTTCATTTTAATTGAATTAAAAATGTTATTGATGAGGAAGTGCACCCGCTTTTTCGTGGAGGGATAGTGAAAAATCATTTTGGAAAAATCCCCCTCAGTACGCCCGACCGAGATTCCAACCTCGATCTCCCACATCAAAGGCAGTCTAGTTTACTGCTTGAGTTAGCACCTTATACCATGCGGCCACCACAGCGGGGTGGATTGAGTTGGCAGGACTGTCTGTCTTTGTGTGTGAGAGGGAAAGAGACACGTCTCGGCTGATAACGTCAAATGACGCCGGGTAGATTTTACACGTGCGATTACAAATCGTCTCAGCAACAGATCCTACGATTTTTTAAATAATACGTTCAGAGTCAAACCCTCTTCTGTGTTCCAGGGTATCACTATCACACTCATACTCTGTATCACCCTCATACTTAATATCACCTTCATACTCTATATCACTCTCATACTCACTATCACCTTCATACTCACTATCACTCTCATACTCACTATCACCCTCATACTCTATATTACCCATATTTCCACTACCCGGTTACGAGTGATGTATCCCGGACATGTATGGATAAATAAATCCTTTCCCCTTAGTCTAAGCCATGATGCATTATACCATAAGGTGTTAAATTGACCTTTCGTTTTACAGACAACGGTATGGGGTGGGTCATTTTCACGTCTCGAGCAAGAATTGATTCAATAGGCAGACTCGTCACCAACCGTGTGTCCAAAATTAAATATTGTACCTAATAATAATTGTTATAGATAAGATTTGTTAAAACTTTCTTAGGAAAAAGTCTCACGTAAAACACACCATCATTTTAAAAATAATAAAAACAGTTATATTTAAATTAATTTATAGAGTGACTTACAGGCATTGTTGGTCAAAAGGCTAGGTTCTAATCTTGACCCAAGGCCTAACGCTTGCTTGGATGACAAGAGGGGAAAAAAACAAGTTTGGGGGTGGGGATATTTCCTTTATCTTTAAAGGCGATCTAGAAAATATTGTCAGTGTGAAATAAATGAAAACATAATCATGTGGTTCACATTCTGCATCTGAATGCGGGCACATTTCCATAACGTTCCACTTTCCTATTCTCTCCACTATCAATGGCTTCAGAACATTGACAATTAATTTAATTGGTGAAACTATGTTAACAAGATGTATATTTTTATTCAAGTACTACTATATCAACTTATTATTTACCAAATTTTGATAAGTAGATCATTATTAATTCTTAAAAATGATGAACAAATTATACTTATTTTTAAATGTTAGATTAAAAAAGTTAAATAAACTTTTCAAGACAAAATGGCGATGATGATGACAAAGGAAACGATTAATATAATATCTATTTTATAATTTATCACTTTTAATACTTTGTTTACTGCAACACTATATTGTTATATTAATTTAATAAAAGTAATGGCTTTAATTAGCCTTTATAAATTACTCACAAAGTGGTTAAATCATAAAGATCTAGATACATTTATAGGAACTATTTTTTTCTAAATATGGTAGTATTTGGCCAGTTGGGGGGAGACAGAGGCGCATCTCTTACCTGGTTGGTTGACTTGGTTCTCATTAAACTGTTGGGAGTAGCTCCGTGTGGACGTGTTAAAGTTCGTGTGTTTAAAAAATTAATTTTGGTGCTAAAACTCAACAAAGTGCAATTTATAAGTGCTTAATATTAAGTTTTTAACTTACCAACACATTATTTGTCCTGCAGGAATCAATATTACCATTGACTTTACAATTAAGTCAGTGGTAAAAACACAAGGTATTGTTGCTACGTGGTAGTGTGTTATTTATTCAAAATGTCATGAATTCGTATAATCTTAAAAGAATAGTTCCAATTAAATTACTTGTAAAGTTATAGAAATACATTCAGAAATAATTTACTTAAACTTAATCTATTTAACTGACATCAAATTTGCTCATTTAAGATCCTTTGACCATAAACATTTTATTGCCCAATTTTATCAAGTGTATAACTATAATATTAAGTACCGATTCAATGATTTCATATCATTACAGTTCACGAGTAATGAAGATCCAAACTAGGTATTTTACGTTTTTTGTGTTACATTGTTGTGATAAAGTAATTCATTTATGGGGCTGAAATTTAATATAACTAGAAAATCAAATTAGGTATACACAATGAAATATTTATAATATTAATAATTTAATTAATATTGATATTCCAATAAATATTTTTATGATTAATATATATGTTAATTTTTATAATACATATTAACAATAATGATGTTAATATTATAAACTTATTTCATTCTGTACACCTCATGAATGTCTTGTTATACTAGATTTCAGCCATATTACTTGACCATAACATTGGAACACAAGAAACGTAAAATAGTTTGGCCCCTTATAACTCGCGAGTTATAATGATTTGAAATAATTGAATCAGTACTTATAAATTATAGTTACTCAATTATTAAAATTTTATAGTAAAATTTTGTTCGTGATATATTTTAGAGTACAGTTTGCAGATTGTTCAATAATATATAAAACTTTCAACAATACTTATATTCACAGTATATAAAAGAGTAGGTTTAATTATTATGCCAATAACAAATTGAATTTTTTCATTTTTATTATCTTAGTAAAATAATATTTTAAATAAAAAGAAACAATGATATAATATTATTTTGATTGTTGAAACCAAAATGACAATCTTTCAATGCCTTGTGTGGTGGATAGTGTATTTAGTAGTGTATTTAGTTGGAGGGACACTCCAACAATGAGACCAATTGAATCTGGTAACCTTCTTACCCTCGATTGTTGGGGCCCCTCACTAGAAATGCATTGTTGCAATATACCATGTCTATGTTTTCTTTTGTTTAAAGATTTTTTTTACTATTCAATATTGTTACATGTTTTCTTCTGTTTCAGGTTTTTTTTAATTCAATATTGTTTCTCGACTTAACTGTGTATTCGCCTGTTTTTTTAGCTATAAATATCAGTGTGTCCCCCTTCTTTTAACATGTTAGGCAGTATTAGGTTAAGTCACACTGTTGTTTTATAGCTAAAAAGATGGTGCGAATATTTTATTGATTTTACCTATTTTTAAACACGTGAATACCATTCTAAACAAACTAAATCATCAACTTCAAATCGAAGGTTCGTTTCGTTTGTGGACGGTGTAACGTTCTGGATTTACGTTACCGCGATGGGTGCCTATTGAAGAATTATGATTAATACACTTTTCATTTTGACCTGTTTTTTATTTCTGAATCAGTTTAATTAATGCGAAAATAGATCATGTCGAAAAATATACGCGGGCTAGCGCGGACAGATGTTACTAGACGCCAAATGAGTTCTGTCAGTATTGGACACCAACTGCCAACTCCCAACTGACCACTAACTTTATGTTGCACCATCCCTTGTATATATTCCTTGGTCATGGAAGCTTCGAGAAGGTTTAGTTTAGAAAAACAAAATACAAGACAAAAACATCTCTGTTTTACTCGAAGCTTCTAGAGCCGGAAAATGACTCAAGTTACATTTTAAAATCTCTCTTCGAACCATCGAGAAGAGGAAGTTATTATTTGAAAAATATATATTGTCAAACTGACTTGGCTGGTGTCACGTGCGTGACGTCACTGATCAGTGGCTTTTGCCTTCTTAGAAGAAGAAGTGCTTTAAGCGCCATTTAATATACTACATAATTTAAATGAAATAAGATATGTTTAAAAAAATTAGGACGATATTCTTGTCAATGCTTTCACATACTTTTCAGGGGCAAATCAGTTACATTACAATACCCCCCAAAGTGTATCTGAAAGTAGAGACCTAGTCGTATACTTTTTGATACGCTTTGCTAAAAAAAATAAAAGACGAGAAAAGACGGCATGATCATTTTTCGCACACCCTGTATAAAATTTCACAAATAACAATATTTTGAAACATCCTGTATAACATTTCACAAATTGGATAAATTCCAATAATTTGGAACACTCTGTATAATGTTGTTCTTGAATGATAATATTTGAAGTGATGTTCTCCGACTGTAAGTTTACATGAAATATATATATATATTGAAGTTATATAAATCAAACATTAAAATATAAAATGTTAATTAAAAGTTGAAATTAGATAAATCAAATATCAAGATATAAAATTGTTAAGTATAATTACAATTAATTGAAATAAAATAATCTAAGTTTATTATATAAAAATTTGGATTTAATATAAAGATTTGAATTTAATTATTACTAATCAAAGTTTTTTATTTTTTATTAAAAAAAACAAAATTCGTTGCTATAACGTCCTTAAGATTGATTAAAATACATTAAACTTGTTAATAAAAAATGGAATATAATTGTCACTAATCAAAGTGTCTTAATTATTTATTGGTTTAAACACTTCGTTGCACTTTTTATTTCAATGATCCTTCACGGATCCTCTTTTAATTATTAGAATTATTTTGATGATCCTTCACGGATCCACTTTTACTATTATTATTTTAACATACTTAAGAAACACTCTTAATGCTACACATACCCTTAAAAACCTGACGGCCAAATTCGCTATATGAGCCACTATTATACTCTTAAAAGCCTGACGGCCAAATTCGCTATATGAGCCATCACTTAAAATACATTTACTGAATAATTAGCTTAAAAACACAAAAAAGGATAATTCACAAAATAAACTTAATTACTTAAAAGATAATATAATTACATTGTTTCGGACAGAGAAAGGATAATAACAGAACATCTGAATCACCTTACCAATATCTTTATTTATCAGAATGCCTAACCTCAAAAAAATTTAAAATACTTGAAATATATAGACGATAATCTTGGAATCATAAAATATTTAAAATTATTTTTTCCCCTTCTTAATTGAATAATGAATTTCACATTAGTGAAAAAAATCTTTACCTGCATCTTTCTCTATTTGATTACAATCATTTGACTATTTCCTATTTGCCTGAGGCATTTAAAAATGAAATTATAATAAAATTTATTTTTATTTTTATAGTAGCCTAATTAGGTCTAACACCCTAATTAGCTCTCATCCTTGCTAATACATTAGCATTATTACATCACGTAATCACAGAATACCCTTTTAAACTTCTTCATAATCTCCTCAATATCTTTAAATTTTAATCCAGAATTAACCATTGGATATTTATCGCATATTATTTAGTGGAAAGCTTAAGGCCTTTGCCTCATTTATTATAACTGACTCTTTGTTGCGTTGTGCTAACTCTATGTTTGTGAATACCTGCTACCTGAACTTTGGTGATCCGTTTGACTCACCACTTATAAAAAAATGAAATTATTCATCATGGCTTATTACATCTAAGTCCATGGCTTAATACACCTCAACTTCCTCACTCAATTCTCCTCAACGCTGCTAGATGCCCTCGGGCCATCCTTAAACTCATAACGACGATTAATTAATCTAGATCATGGCTTGCCCATAGCTAAGACCATATCTGAAAAAACCTAACTCCACTTCCTCAACCTATATACCTCAATGAAAAGACCTCAACTCCACTATCTGAAAAAATGCTTTTAAACAAGACTACTCGCCTCTTATTTCCACTCACCTTAACATACTGTAATAAGCACTCAAGTGCATATCTAAATTAATCTCTCTAGATATCTTAGCTCTTACTCTTCAGCTTATTATCTTTACTCTGTGATTTCTTTAATATATGAATCAAAATCGTTGAATTTATTGCCATTTAATTAATTGAATTAAAATAACCCCCCACATAAATATTAAAATCCTTATCTTGATTATAAAAAAATGCATCATTGATGAAATAATATATTTATTCAGATTTCCAAGATCGTCTATTAATTAATAAAACTTCCTAACTTTCTCATAAACTAAAATTATATAACTTCTTGTTAAAATTAAAATTTATATTTTTATCTCTAATTATTACTTAAACAATAGTTTACAATTAACAAAAATTATTACCTACTCTTAGAATATACTTAGACCCTAATCTATCCTCGCGTGATTTCAGGTTTTCACGCTCCTCCAGCTGACAAACTTATCCAAGCCCTCACCTAACCTTCTATCCGATGTTCTCCCTTGCATGCTTCTAAGGGTCCATGCCCCCTCCAAACTGACAAACATATCCAATCCCTCACCTAACCTTCTATCCGATGTTATCCCTTGCATGCTTCTAAGGGTCCATGCCCCCTCTTTATCTGTTCTCCTATTTTGATTTATACAACTTTCTAAAATTATGCTAAGTCCAAATGTTATTAATCTAAATTGATAAGAATTTATATTTTTATACTTATAGATTTTATACTTAATGTACCGGGTTTGACTCTGACTTATTGAACTAAAAAAATAAAAATAAGTGATTTTATCTTTCGTGGCCATGTGTTGTCGTCTTAGCTTCCAAAGAAAGATGTTTTCAGACTGTTGTTTTGTTGTAGAAATAACAATAGATGACCACCTGTATTAAGTGCAGATGTAGGAATGACAGACCACCTCTCATTTTGACAAAAGAAATATTAGTTCTACCCTTTTCAAAAAAAAAAGATTAGTGTCACTTTTCGTCTTTGGTCGTTTATGGTTTCTTTACAATTTATATTTTGAGGTGTGTCACCCTCCTTACTCACTTCAAAATAACACGCAGTTGCAGAGTTGTTTACAGTTGCTTGTTTGTGGTACTAATAATTGTTTACTTTACAATTTCTACAAATACGCACAACCTTCTCTTGTACAGGAAATATTACTTCTATTTCACTGAATTTGTACCTTTTAAATTTACTTAAATTTCTATTTTAAACTTTTCTTACTACGACTAAATGATTATAGTTACCCTTATTTGACTTATTTAAAATTTAAATCTTTAGTTAAACTGCAAATTTTTTTACATTTATATAATCCGAAATTTAAAGTTTATTTAATTGCCTCCTGGATCAAATATTTTTTGTGAGTCGTACTCATTTAAATATGATGTCCCTGAAAATGGTGGTACATAATTAAAATTTGGAGGTTGATGTACTTGATTGGTTGTGAATCTGGGGTTACCTGTATTGTTATTTCTATTAATTTGTCGATCACTCGAATTAATTTGCCTCGAAGGTCCTTGGTTCCTATCCTGTCGATATTCTATTCTAGGATGTGGATATTTTCTATTTTGCTCTGGTATTGGATAATTATGTTGATATCTCTGCCTATCTTGTCCATTATTAATTTCTTTGAATTGAGGGTTTGTTGATTGCCTATGCCTATCAATATTAAATCTGTTTGTTTGCTCATTGATTTCTTTGTTTCTTTGATATCTATCGTCAAATGCCATTAATACTCTCTCTACTTCTTTGATGTTCTGTTTATTTATACTAATGAGAACGTCTTGTACTGGAGTTGGAAAATGATTCATTAGAAGACCTATCAATCTATCCTCTACTACTGGGTATCGCAAATATTTCGCCTGTGTTACAAATTTATTGAAATATTCACTCATAGTACCATCCTTGTCGTTATATTTTCCATTAAAAATTAATTGTAGAAAATCATCCTGCATATTTTGAGACCAATATTTTTCCAAAAATATTTCCCTAGCCTGCTCGTATGTCTCCCATTCACTCTCTATACTATCTGTCCAGGATTTCGCCTCATCTTCTAGGCCTGATAAAAATATCTCTATTTTGACTTTTTCGTTTATTCTTTCTCCTTTAAATAATCTTTCTACTTTATTTATATATTGTACTGCTGAAATGTTTCCTCTCTTTCCTTTAAATTTTGGAATAAGTGCTAATGACGTTTCTCTTAGTCCCTTAGCAAACAAGTTGGTAGTATCGTGTAAGTTACTAGATTCCCCTAGATTTGTTTGATTTTCAACCACAAAATCGGTTAGTTTTTTATCTAGTTTTTCTACTGCCTTATTTACGATCCCATCTATCTGTTCTTTAATTAAAATTTTATTCGTGTCTTGCTGAGAATCAAGTACTGATTTTACCTCATTTATTTCTTTTTCAAGGTTGTGTTGGACTACCTTAACGTTAGTTTGTGTATGTTCTACCTGTTCCTTTAACCCTTTAATTGATTCTTGTTCTACTGTTTCTATTTTATTTTTATTAGCTGAAATCTGTTCCATTAACTTGAACTGTCCTTCCCTTAAGTTTTCATGCTTTTCAATCAAAATCTGTTTTACATTGTCCCCTTCTAATACCTTTTTATCTACCTCATTTAACTGTACTGCTAAGTTTTTGTGAACTGTCTCTAATTGGTCTATTTTTTGATCTACAAAACCAAATCTCTGATCACAAACCTCCTTACTTAATTCTATTTTAGCACTTAGTTCTTTACTGATTTGTTCAAATTTAGTCTGATTTGTATCTATTTTCTGATTAATTGCCTGGGTATTCGCATATATTATTTGATTGATTTCCTGTCTAGTTTCTTGGCTACTTTGATCTATTTTCTGATTAATTTCTTGTAACATTTTCTGATTACTTCCTTGTAACATTCTCATAAGTTGATTTAAATCTATTATGGGTTGTTCCATATTTTGTTCCTTACTCTTTTTTTTTCTTTCTTCCTCATCTACTATAACATTTCTTTCTTTTTCTGTCCTATCTCCTTCTCTCTCTCCCTCTGCAAATGACTCTCCATTGTCCTGTTCACTTTCCCTTATTTCCTCATCTGATTGTTCTAGACCTAACTGATTCCTAGGTCTATTTTCAGCTACCTCTTCAGAATAGCTGCTAGCGTCACTGTTATCATTTGAATCTGCCATTTTTTAATTATTCCCTTAATTTAAATCACAAAAAAAAATTATACTGTTCCACCCCCAAAATGCACAAATGACATAAATATATTTTTCACAATTTAATTTAAGTTTCTGTTGATGACTTATCTGTGATCTTCTTTAGACTCGTCTCCACCCCTTGTCTCCTTTGGTGATGGTAAGCTGCTTCTGTCGGTCCTCGACGCTGCTTACTGCTTATCTTGGTCCTCGGCGTTGCTTACTGCTTATCTTGGTCCTCGGCGTTGCTTACTGCTTATCCCGGTCCTCGGCGTTGCTTACTGCTTATCTCGGTCTTCGGCGTTGTCCTCTACTGCTTACCTCGGTCTTCGGCGTTGTCCTCTACTGCTTACCTCGGGGAGGTAATTCGTGCTGTATCTCGTGCTGTATCTCGGGGAGGTAATTCGTGCTGTATCTTGTGCTGTATCTCGGGGAGTTATCTTGTGCTGTATCTCGGGGAGATAATTCGTGCTGTATCTTGTGCTGTATCTCGGGGAGTTAATTCGTGCTGTATCTCGGGGAGGTATATTGTGCTGTATCTCGGGGAGGTAATTCGTGCTGTATCTCGGGGAGATAATTCGTGCTGTATCTCGGGAGGTATATTGTACTGTATCTCGGGGAGATAATTCGCGCCCCTAAGTTGGGAAGCCAATTGTAACGTTCTGGAATTACGTTACCGCGATGGGTGCCTATTGAAGAATTATGATTAATACACTTTTCATTTTGACCTGTTTTTTATTTCTGAATCAGTTTAATTAATGCGAAAATAGATCATGTCGAAAAATATACGCGGGCTAGCGCGGACAGATGTTACTAGACGCCAAATGAGTTCTGTCAGTATTGGACACCAACTGCCAACTCCCAACTGACCACTAACTTTATGTTGCACCATCCCTTGTATATATTCCTTGGTCATGGAAGCTTCGAGAAGGTTTAGTTTAGAAAAACAAAATACAAGACAAAAACATCTCTGTTTTACTCGAAGCTTCTAGAGCCGGAAAATGACTCAAGTTACATTTTAAAATCTCTCTTCGAACCATCGAGAAGAGGAAGTTATTATTTGAAAAATATATATTGTCAAACTGACTTGGCTGGTGTCACGTGCGTGACGTCACTGATCAGTGGCTTTTGCCTTCTTAGAAGAAGAAGTGCTTTAAGCGCCATTTAATATACTACATAATTTAAATGAAATAAGATATGTTTATAAAATTAGGACGATATTCTTGTCAATGCTTTCACATACTTTTCAGGGGCAAATCAGTTACATTACAACGGATGTGTTATACAGCGTGTTTACGAATAGTTTACTCAATGAATGAAGTGTTCTTATTGTGTTTGTTTTTTTATTTATTATGTTTTTTGCAAATTTTCATTGTTGCATGTGGCACGTTTGCATGTTAATTTGTTAACACTGATGGAAGAGATACTACCCCGGGCTGCCCCTTTTACCTTATTAACTTTATTAAAATATATAATAAAAATATCTTTAAACCTATTTAGAGATTGTAAAGTACAATATAATACATTAAATTTTACAGAATTTCATATGGTAGTTTGGTAATTTAATTTTTTTCATATAATTTGTTGGTATTAATTACTTATTTTCCTTTAATTAAAATATTCCTTTTTTAATATGATAGTCATAATTTGTAACTATTCCTTCATTTGTAAAATATTACTTCTGAATAGTTTTATAATCACAAGTATACTACCATTTTCTCAAATTAATTAGAACACATTAGGTTAGTACGCTCACGTACTAATTAAGCTGATGTGTAAGGAATAAGAAAGGCATAATTGAGAGCAAGGGTGTTCACATTTGCGAGGAGAGATAGTGGAAAAGATAAGTAGAAAACCACCCTCAGTACACATTTTATTGATTTTTTTAAAAAGTTGTTGTAATGTAAATTAACCCCATTAAACCATCACGGGCAGCTCCGGGATTTGAACCAGGTAAGACAGTTTTATTATGTAGTCGATTCCTGCAGGCGCAAGATATTATTTGACAAGTGTATTGTTTAAAATGTTGTTTTTAGTCCAAAACTTGTAAGTTGTGGACTCAAAAAAAGTTCACTTAAAAAAAATGCCACGAGACAATCGTAAAGTTTTGTGGGGCAACATTTTCAAAAATCTGATTTTTACCTAAGCCCTTATAAACTAAAGTATTGTTTACTATTGATTTTCAATTATGGCTCTAACAAAATATTTTGGTTTATTTATAAATGAGACCAGTTTACTTAAAAAAATTTTTTTAATATTATATTATTATTAAAAAAAATAGATGTTCAAAATGAATACTTGTCTAGTATTTCACATCATATTTAAATAAAATAGTATTAATATTTCATTTCGAATAAAAAGTCAAAAACTGCAATATAAATTAATAATCTTGAGGCCAAAACTTTCATAATTTCTATGTTTGATCAAGTAAAAATAAGCCAACACATAAAATGTCCAACATGCAATGGGTGGTGAGTATTAAGTCCCGAAATACATCAGATATCGTTTGTTTCTGGGACACTCGTCAAAGAGGTATTATTTGTAACTTCACAATTAATTTACAATCCTAGCAAAAGGGGTGGAATGGGTGGGAGATATTCCGTTGCCTCGGTTTGATTTGGGATACATCAAATACAGGTACTTTACTCTAAATTAATCAATTATAAATTACTGTTTATTAATTTTGATCAAAGTCAGAGGTGTCCATAAAACATCATATGATGGTATTAAATTTAAAACTAGCCCATTTGATGTTTCTTGGTGTTTATAAAAAGAGCGTAGACTCAAATATTTAGTGTTCTACACAAATAAAGAGTGGAGGAAAATTTTAAAAACTTAAATACGCCGATAAGGACACCCAGCTGTTTAAGCATTTTTATTCTTGACATAAGAAAGTATAAAGTGATCGATAACGTGGCCGAAATTGCCTCGGGATTGAATAAACTGATAGTAAATATATAAACTACCACCACTTAGAGCCTACAATAAAAAACAACGGTAGATATTAATTTATGCAATCCAAAATGTATCAATCCAGAAAGTAGAACTGGTAACTAAATAAATATATATATTATAAAATAATTAATTTTCACTAAAACACTTAAAAAAAAGTCCGAGAAGATTATATTTAAACCCAACAATTAGTTATTTGTATACTAATACTAACGTTAGAACAGAATGGAAAGTTTAATAAAATGTAGAAAAACAAGATAATTCTATATTATAGTTTAAAATAGTGAGGGGTGAACTAGATACAAATATTGTATTATAGTGTAAGATATTGTTGGGTGAACGAGATACAACTATTGTATTATAGTTTGAGATAGTGTAGGGTGAACGAGATACAATTATTGTATAATAATTTAAGACAGTGTAGGGTGAACGAGATAAAACTATTCTATTATAGTGTAAGATAGTGTAGGGTGAACGAAATACAACTATTGTATTATAGTGTAAGATAGTGTTGGGTGAACGAGATACAATTATTGTATTATAATTTTAGACAGTGTAGGGTGAACGAGATACAACTGTTGTATTATAGTGTAAGATAGTGTTGGGTGAACGAAAAATAACTATTGTATTATAGTTTGAGATAGTGTAGGGTGAACGAGATACAACTATTGTATTATAATTTAAGACACTGTAGGGTGAACGAGATACAACTATTGTATTAGAGTTTGAGATAGTGTAGTGTGTACGAGATACAACTATTGTATTATAATTTAAGACATTGTAGGGTGAACGAGATACAACTATTGTATTATAGTGAGGGATTGTGTAGGGTGAAGGAGATACAATTATTGTATTATAATTTAAGGCAGTGTAGGGTTAACGAGATATTACTATTGTATTATAATTTAAGGCAGTGTAGGTTGAACGAGATACAACTATTGTATTATAATGAGGGATAGTGTAGGTTGAACAAGATACAACTATTGTATTATATTTAAAGACATTGTAGAGAGAGCGAGATACAACTATTGTATTATAATGATGGATAGTATAGGGTGAAAGAGATACAACTATTGTATTATAATTTAAGGCAGTGTAGGATGAACGAGATACTACTATTGTATTATAATTTAAGGCAGTGTAGGTTGAACGAGATACAACTATTGTATTATAATTTAAGGCAGTGTAGGGTGAACGAGATACTACTATTGTATTATAATTTAAGGCAGTGTAGGGTGAACGAGATACTACTATTGTATTATAATTTAAGGCAGTGTAGGGTGAACGAGATACAACTTTTATATTATAAAGAGGGATAATGTAGGTTGAACGAGATAAAATTATTGTGATAAAATTTAAGGCAGTGTAAGGTGAACGAGATACTACTATTGCATTATAATTAAAGGTAGTGTAGGGTGAACGAGATACAAATATTGTATTAAAATGAGGGAGAGTGTAGGGTGAAAGAGATACAATTATTGTATTATAATTTAAGGCAGTGTAGGTTGAACGAGATACAACTATTGTATTATAATTTAAGACAGTGTAGGTTGAACGAGATACAACTATTGTATTATAATTTAAGAAAGTGTAGGGTGAACGAGATACAACTATTTTATTATACTTTAAGACAGTGAAGGGTTAACGAGATACAAATATTGTATTAAAATGAGAAAGAGAGTGTAGGGTGAACGAGATACTACTATTGTATTATAATTTAAGGCAGTGTAGGTTGAACGAGATACAACTATTGTATTATAATTTAAGGCAGTGTAGGGTGAAAGAGATACAACTATTATATTATAATGAGGGATAGTGTAGGTTGAACGAGATACACCTATTGTATTATACTTTAAGACTGTGTATGTTGAACGAGATACAACTATTGTATTATACTTTAAGACAGTGAAGGTTGAATGACATACAACTGTTGTATTATACTTTAAGAAAGTGTAGGGTGAACGAGATACAACTATTGTATTATAATTTAAGACAGTGTAGGGTGAACGAGATACAACTTTTATATTATAAAGAGGGATAATGTAGGTTGAACGAGATAAAATTATTTTGATAAAATTTAAGGCAGTGTAAGGTGAACGAGATAATACTATTGTATTATAATTAAAGGTAGTGTAGGGTGAACGAGATACAAATATTGTATTAAAATGAGGGAGAGTGTAGGGTGAAAGAGATACAATTATTTATTATAATTTAAGGCAGTGTAGGTTGAACGAGATACAATTATTGTATTATAATTTAAGAAAGTGTAGGGTTAACGAGATACAACTATTATATTTTAATGAGGGATAATGTAGGTTGAACGAGATAAAATTATTGTGATAAAATTTAAGGCAGTGTAAGGTGAACGAGATACAATTATTGTATTAAAATTTAAGACATTGTAGGGTGACCAAGTAACAACTATTGTATAATAATGAGGGATACTCTAGGTAGAACGAGATACAACTATTGTATTATAATTAAAGGTAGTGTAGGGTGAACGAGATACAAATATTGTATTAAAATGAGGGAGAGTATAGGGTGAAAGAGATACAATTATTGTATTATAATTTAAGGCAGTGTAGGGTGAACGAGATACAATTATTGTATTATAATGAGGAATAGTGTAGGTTGAACGAGATACAAATATTTTATTATATTTTAAGACATTGTAGGGTGAATGAGATACAACTATTGTATTATAATGGGGGATAGTGTAGGGTGAAAGAGATACAATTATTGTATTATAATTTAAGGCAGTGTAGGTTGAACGAGATACAACTATTGTATTATAATTTAAGACAGTGT
Source organism: Timema cristinae (assembly GCA_039000515.1). Taxonomy (NCBI): domain Eukaryota; kingdom Metazoa; phylum Arthropoda; class Insecta; order Phasmatodea; family Timematidae; genus Timema; species Timema cristinae. The sequence continues at coordinate 564,762 of JBCFYV010011164.1, forward strand.
AGGTTGAACGAGATACAACTATTGTATTATAATTTAAGACATTGTAGGGTGAACGAGATACAACTATTCTATTATAATGAGGGATAGTGTAGGGTGAAAGAGATACTACTATTATATTATAATTTAAGGCAGTGTAGGTTGAACGAGATACAACTATTGTATTATAATGGGGGATAGTGTAGGGTGAAAGAGATACAACTATTGTATTATAATTTAAGGCAGTGTAGGTTGAACGAGATACAACTATTGTATTATAATGGGGGATAGTGTAGGGTGAAAGAGATACAACTATTGTATTATAATTTAAGACATTGTGGGGTGAACGAGATACAACTATTCTATTATAATGAGGGATAGTGTAGGGTGAAAGAGATACACCTATTGTATTATAATTTAGGGCAGTGTAGGTGAACGAGATACTACTATTATATTATAATTTAAGGCAGTGTAGGTTGAACGAGATACAACTATTGTATTATAATGGGGGATAGTGTAGGGTGAACGAGATACTACTATTATATTATAATTTATGGCAGTGTAGGTTGAACGAGATACAACTATTGTATTATAATGGAGGATAGTGTAGGGTGAAAGAGATACACCTATTGTATTATAATTTAGGGCAGTGTAGGGTGAACGAGATACTAGTATTATATTATAATTTAAGGCAGTGTAGGTTGAACGAGGTACAACTATTGTATTAAAATTTAAGACATTTTAGGGTGAAAGAAATACAACTATTGTATTATAATGAGGGATAGTGGAGGGTGAAATAGATACAACTATTGTATTATAATTTAAGACATTGTAATGTGAACGAGATAAAACTATTGTATTATAGTGACAGATTGTGTAGGGTGAAAGAGATACAATTATTGTATTATAATTTGAGGCAGTGTAGGGTGAACGAGATATTACTATTGTATTATAATTTAAGGCAGTCTAGGGTGAAAGAGATACACCTATTGTATTATAGTCAGGGATTGTGTAGGGTGAAAGAGATACAATTATTGTATTATAATGAGGAATAATGTAGGTTGAACGAGAAACAACTATTGTATTATAATTTAGGATATTGTAGGGTGAGCAAGATACAACTATTGTATTATAATGAGGGATAGTGTAGGGTGAAAGAGATACACCTATTGTATTATAATTTAGGGCAGTGTAGGGTGAACGAGATACTACTATTATATTATAATTTAAGGCAGTGTAGGTTGAACGAAATACAACTATTGTATTATAATTTAGGGCAGTGTAGGGTGAACGAGATACTACTATTATATTATAATTTAAGGAAGTGTAGGGTTAACGAGATATTACTATTGTATTATAATTTAAGGCAGTGAAGGTCTAACGAGATACAACTATTGTATTATAATTTAAGACGTAGGGTGAACGAGATACAATTATTGTATTATAATGAGGAATAGTGTAGGTTGAACAAGATACAAATATTTTATTATAATTTAAGACATTGTAGGGTGAACGAGATACAACTATTGTATTATAATGGGGGATAGTGTAGGGTGAAAGAGATACAACTATTGTATTATAATTTAAGACATTGTAGGGTGAGCGAGATACAACTATTGTATTATATTGAGAGATAGTGTAGGGTGAAAGAGATACACCTATTGTATTATAATTTAGGGCAGTGTAGGGTGAACGAGATACTACTATTATATTATAATTTAAGGCAGTGTAGGTTGAACGAGGTACAACTATTGTATTAAAATTTAAGACATTGTAGGGTGAAAGAGATACAATTATTGTATTATAATGAGGGATAGTGTAGGGTGAAAGAGATAAAACTATTGTATTATAATTTAAGACATTGTATGGTGAACGAGATACAACTATTGTATTATAATTTAAGACAATGTAGGGTGAACGAGATACAACTATTATATTATAATGGGGGATAGTGTAGGGGAAAGAGATACAACTATTGTATTATAATGAGAGATAGTGTAGGGTGAAAGAGATACACCTATTGTATTATAATTTAGGGCAGTGTAGGGTGAACGAGATACTACTATTATATTATAATTTAAGGCAGTGTAGGTTGAACGAGATACAATTATTGTATTATAATTTAAGACATTGTAATGTGAACGAGATAAAACTATTGTATTATAATGAGGGATAGTGTAGGGTGAAAGAGATACAACTATTGTATTATAATTTACGATATTGTAGGGTGAACGAGATACAACTATTGTATTATAGTGAGGGATTTTGTAGGGTGAAAGAGATACAATTATTGTATTATAGTTTAAGGCAGTGTAGGGTGAACGAGATATAACTATTGTATTATAATTTAAGGCAGTGTAGGTTGAAAGAGATACAACTATTGTATTATAATTTAAGACATTGTATGGTGATCGAGATTCAATTATTGTATTATAATGAGGGATTGTGTAGGTTGAACGAGATACAACTATTGTATTATACTTTAAGACAGTGTAGGTAGAACGAGATACAACTATTGTATTATAATAACCGATAGTGTAAGTTGAACGAGATAGAAATATTAGAATTATAAAGAGGCATATTGTAGCGTGAACGAGACACAATTATTGTATTATACTTTAAGAAAGTGTAGGGTGAACGAAATACAAATATTAGATTATACTTTAAGGCAGTGTAGGTTGAACGAGATACAACTATTGTATTATTATACTTTAAGGCAGTGTAGGGTGAACGAGATACAACTATTGTATTATAATTTAAGGCAGTGTAGGTTGAAAGAGATACAACTATTGTATTATAATTTAAGACATTGTATGGTGATCGAGATTCAATTATTGTATTATAATGAGGGATTGTGTAGGTTGAACGAGATACAACTATTGTATTATACTTTAAGACAGTGTAGGTAGAACGAGATACAACTATTGTATTATAATAACCGATAGTGTAAGTTGAACGAGATAGAAATATTAGAATTATAAAGAGGCATATTGTAGCGTGAACGAGACACAATTATTGTATTATACTTTAAGAAAGTGTAGGGTGAACGAGATACAAATATTAGATTATACTTTAAGGCAGTGTAGGTTGAACGAGATACAACTATTGTATTATTATACTTTAAGGCAGTGTAGGGTGAACGAGATACAACTATTGTATTATATTTTAAGACAGTGTGGGTTGAACGAAAGACAACTATTGTATTATACCTTAAGGCAGTGTATGTTGAATGAGATACTACTATCGTATTATAATTTAAGGCACTTTAGGTTAAACGAGATAGAACTAATTTTATTATAATTTAAGACAGTGTAGGGTGAACGAGATACAAATATTTGATTATACTTTAAGGCAGTGTAGGGTGAACGAGATACAACTATTGTATTATACTTTAAGACAGTGTAGTTTGAACGAGATACAACTATTGTAATATAATTTATGGCAGTGTAGGGTGAACAAGATACTACTATTGTATTATAATTTAAAGCAGTGTAGGGTGAACGAGATACAACTATAGTATTATATTGTGATAGTAGTTTACGTCGAATGAAGACCCAATATGTTACTAATTAATAAATCTATGTGTGACTAACATTAATTTCTTTCATATATAGACTGATATACACCATTGTTATTGCACCTGTGTGAGTAATATTTGTTTCTTTCTGATATAGACTAATATACAACTATTGTAATTAAACTGGTGTAACCTACATTAATTTTTTTCAGATATAGACTAATATACACCATTGTAATTACACCTGTGTGACTAACATTAATTTCTTTCATATATAGACTGATATACACCATTGTTATTGCACCTGTGTGAGTAATATTAGTTTCTTTCTGATATAGACTAATATACAACTATTGTAATTAAACTGGTGTGACCTACATTAATTTTTTTCAGATATAGACTAATTATACACCATTGTAATTACACCTGTGTGACTAATATTAGTTTCTTTCAGATATAGACTAATATACAACCATTGTAATTACACCTGTGTGATTAATATTAGGTTCTTTCAGGTATAGACTAATATACAACCATTGTAATTACACGTGTGTGATTAATATTAGTTTCTTTCAGATATAGACTAATATACAACCATTGTAATTACACCTGTGTGACTAACATTAGTTTCTTTCAGATATAGACTAATATACAACCATTGTAATTACACCTGTGTGATTAATATTAGGTTCTTTCAGATATAGACTAATATACAACCATTGTAATTACACCTGTGTGATTAATATTAAGTTCTTTTAGATATAGACTAATATACAACCATTGTAATTACACCTGTGTGATTAATATTAGGTTCTTTCAGATATAGACAAATATACAACCATTGTAATTACACCTGTGTGATTAATATTTGGTTCTTTCAGATATAGACTAATATACAACCATTGTAATTACACCTTTGCGACTTAAATTAGTTGCTTTCAGATATATGACAAATATACAACCATTGTAATTACACCTGTGTGACTAACATTAGTTTCTTTCAGATATAGACTAATATACAACCATTGTAATTACACCTGTGTGATTTATATTAGTTTCTTTCAAATATAGACTAATATACAACCATTGTAATTACACCTTTGCGACTTAAATTAGTTGCTTTCAAATATATGACAAATATACAACCATTGTAATTACACCTGTGTGACTAACATTAGTTTCTTTCAGATATAGACTAATATACAACCATTTTAATTACACCTGTGTGACTAACATTAGTTTTTTTCAGATATAGACAAATATACAACCATTGTAATTACATCTGTGTGACTAATATTAGTTTCTTTCAGATGTTGACTAATATACACTATTGTACATTACACCTGTGTGACTAATATTAGTTTCTTTCAGATGGAAACTAATATACAACCATTCTAATTACACCTGTGCGACTTAAATTAGTTGCTTTCAGATGTTGACTAATATACACTATTGTACATTACACCTGTGTGACTAATATTAGTTTCTTTCAGATGGAAACTAATATACAACCATTCTAATTACACCTGTGCGACTTAAATTAGTTGCTTTCAGATATATGACAAATATACTACTATTGTAATTACACCTTTGTGACTAATATTAGTTTCTTTCAGATATAGACAAATATACAACCATTGTAATTACATCTGTGTGACTAATATTAGTTTCTTTCAGATGTTATCAATATACACTATTGTACATTACACCTGTGTGACTAATATTGGTTTCTTTCAAATGGAGACTAATATACAACTATAGTACATTACACCTGTGTGACCTACATTAGTTTCTTTCAGATATAGACTAATATACAACCATTGTACATTACACCTTTGTGACTAATATTAGTTTCTTTCAGATATTGACTAATATACACTATTGTACATTACACCTGTGTGACATATATTAGTTTCTTTCAGATGTTGACTAATATACACTATTGTAATTTACTCCTGTGTGACTAATATTAGTTTCTTTCAGATGGAAACTAATATACAACCATTCTAATTACACCTGTGCGACTTAAATTAGTTTCTTTCAGATATAGACTAATATACAACCATTGTACATTACACCTTAGTGACTAATATTAGTTTCTTTCAGATGTAGACTAATATACACCATTGTACATTACACCTGTGTGACCTACATTAGTTTATTTCAGCTATAGACTAAAATACAACCTTTGTACATTACAGCTGTATGACTTACATTAGTTTCTTTCAAATGTAGACTATGATACAACTATTGTAATTACACCTGTGTAACTATTTTTAGTCACTTTCAGATATAGACTAATATACAACCATTGTACATTACACCTGTGGGACTAACATTGGTTTCTTTCAGATGTAGACTAATATACAACTATTGTAATTACACCTGTGTGACTAACATTAGTTTCTTTCAGATGTAAACTAATTTACAATCTTTTTACATTACACCTGTGTGACTAATATTATTTTTTTCATATATGGACTAATATACAACCATTGTAATTACACCTGTGACGTACATTAGTGTCTTTCACATATAGACTAATTTTCTTACAATTTTAGGTAAAAAATAGTTTTTTCATTTTAATTGCTTAAACTAATTGCGTTCTTGGCGTTTTTCTAAAACGTGGTAATGTTTTATTTTAGTGAAATATATAAATTGTTATATATTTAATGGCTACCTAATATTTCGTTGAAGGGTGCTTAATTTATTTAAATTTGTTTGACATAGTGAATTAATAATTTCGTATATTTATTTTTAATTACTTTAATTGTTCTATCCAAAACCATTTGTAATTTGAATTATATTTTTTGTATATTTAAATATTTGTTATAAAAATCTTACTATCAATTCTAATCTTATGTTTTTCTTATTTTTTCAACATAATACAGAATTTAAGTTTGTTGGCTTTTATTATTGTGTTATTATGTTTTATTTTAACGTTCATCTTTTTGGTTCTAATTTTAATTTTGTCTATTATTTTGTAACTGTATGTTTTATTTGTTGACATTTTCTTTTAATGTGTGAGATTAATAATATTGTTTTTATTATGTGTTCTTGTGTTGTGTTGTTTTGACTATTATTTTTATTTAACATTGAATTTATTTCTGCAATTACTTGTTTTCTTAATTGCAAGAGAATTCTAACTCTACTTTTGAAAAACAGCAAATATTAATATTGTATCATTTAATGACATGTTTTATTTATTTTTAACTTTTCTAATTGTTCAAGTGCATCCTATTATGTTGATATTTTTCTAGAAAAGTATAAACTGATGTATTTCCCTAAATTTACCAAAGCCATTCAATCTTTTAATTTAGGTTGCATGCTTATTTTTTTTACCGGTGAAGTAGATAAAATAAATCTCAATCCTACTATTTCTGTCTTAATACAATTCTGTGTTTTGTTAAAGACTTTTATATTGTTGTTAGCTCTTATTACTTTTCCACGCCACTAATGTCCTAACAAGATCGAGTCTACTACATCTTTTCTTTTCAGACTTGCATAGGCCATAATGTTGGTTAATTAGCATGCTTACATAGTGTTACTTAAGTAGTATGCATGAGTAGTATGCATGGGTAGTATTATTTAATTAGAATGCGCGCGAAATTATGTGATGCATCACCGAGAAAATCTAGTTCTTTGAGATAATTTTCTCGTAGGTTAAGAAAAAAAGAAAAAAGGGGGCTTTCAAGGTGCACGAAAGTGCCCAAGTGTGGTTTATACAGTTTTAAAGTAATAACTATTAAGTCATATTTGGACAATACATATGTTTGGGTTACAGCAATTTTATCGAAATTAGCCGAGTTAAGAATATTTTATAAAACACTATTTTAACTTTGATAGTAATGATGGATTAAATAGTCAATCGGATGACTTCTGTGCTAGGGGTCCGAGGTTCAATCCTCGTTCCTGCCATATATTTATCTGATTGCCAAAACCCTTCCTTGACCTCTGACAAGACGTGTATTAATCTCAACTTTTGAATATGTGGAATGCCAGGCCTCCACCGTGGTTCGGATCCCACGTTAAACTGTAGGTCCTTCATTTCATCTCACAATCACCCTATCATTACACATTAGCGTGAGTGCGTATAACCGAATGGGTAGTAAGACGCGGTGCTAATAATAATCAAGCTATTATATTTGATAATTATGGTTATAGCCTAACGTAAATATTATATCCCTAAAATTGAAAAATGACATCTGGACACTCGAATCGAACCCGGGACATTGGGCTTAAAACTCCAATGTTCTAAACCACTGATATATCCAGGAGTCGACCTGTATCCGGGGTAATCCTTCACTCATATTTTAAGACAGTCTGTGATGGACGTGTGGAACTCGTCTTCCTCAAAACTTGAGTAAGGAATGACCTTGGGTGCGGAACGACTCTTGGACAGCTCAGTATTTAGAGCATTGGCGTACTAATCCAAAGGTCCCGGATTCGATTCCCGTGTACAGGTAGTGATTTTTCAAATTAAAGACAAATTTAAAATTAATTCTATTAAAAAAGTATTGTATTTAAAACTAAATAATAACAAAATATGTAGAAATGGCGCGTTATAATTAGACATAGGGAATTTTACAACTTAGAAGAGTATTTATGTGGTATACAGGTTTTATCCCTGTAACTAGGCTATTTTTCTGATCTACAAGAACTGTTATCTTTTGGATTTTCTGAGGATGGCGTGATTTTTGTCATCATCTTAAGGTCCCAAAGAACTCGGGTAATGTGGCCACAAGCCGGTCCCAAGCCCGGTTGAGAAACACAGAGGGCAGGTAAATACAGCACGAAGGTAAGTCCAGAGAAACTTTCTCATATATTACAGTGTTGTTTATTGTTGTTGTGTATTGTTGTAACTACAGTTTGAAAATCTGTTATCAAAGAACTACCGTATAATGTTTTCCTACAATATTATAACTAAACATTATTTTAATAACAATATGAATTACACTTTAGATATAACATTTGAACAAAATTGCTAGCCATATTTTTAATCACATAAAAAAAATCAGATGTCTGTATTTATGAACAAGGAAGGTAAGGGTAGCCACATTTTCATGCAGGTATAGTGGAAAACCATTAAGGGAAAACTACCCTTGGTAGACCCGACTGAGTCGTGATTTTATAAAATTAATAATTCCCACGCTTTCGTCCAAATCCTGGCCTGTGCACCCATAACTCAGTTACCCCACGGGGTGCCACTCACTGTGAAACATTCGTCAATTAGTAAGAAAATCTCAGCACCAGCTGTGTCTGTCGGTAACGGCTCGCATGGCTGCAGATCCTCTTGAAAATACTCAGTATCGGTAGCACACAAATACTTCTAACATTGCCAATTAGAGCGAAAAACAGTGTTAACAGGTTGTCATTTTGTTACAGTAAGGTCACATTTCTTGAGCTGCTGAGCGGTCCAAGAGAACAAACCCAGTGGGAGCTAGGTTACCTGAGCAGGTTAACAGTCAAGGAGAACAAAATCAGGTGAGAGTTAGGTTATCTGAGCAGGTTAACGGTCCAGGAGAACAAAATCATGTGAGAGTTAGGTTATCTGAGCAGGTTAACGGTCCAGGAGAACAAAATCATGTGAGAGCTAGGTTACCTGAGCAGGTTAACAGTCAAGGAGAACAAAATCATGTGAGAGTTAGGTTATCTGAGCAGGTTAACGGTCCAGGAGAACAAAATCAGGTGAGAGTTAGGTTATCTGAGCAGGTTAACGGTCAAGGAGAACAAAATCAGGTGAGAGTTAGGTTACCTGAGCAGGTTAACAGTCAAGGAGGACAAAATCAGGTGAGAGTTAGGTTACCTGAGCAGGTTAACAGTCAAGGAGGACAAAATCAGGTGAGAGTTAGGTTACCTGAGCAGGTTAACAGTCAAGGAGGACAAAATCAGGTGAGAGTCAGGTTATCTGAGCAGGTTAACGGTCAAGGAGAACAAAATCAGGTGAGAGTTAGGTTACCTGAGCAGGTTAACAATCAAGGAGGACAAAATCATGTGAGAGTTAGGTTATCTGAGCAGGTTAACGGTCCAGGAGAACAACACCAGTGGGGAATTAGTTTATCTGAGCAGGTTAACGGTCAAGGAGGAAGGATCCATGGAGCAACAATGATTCTTTTTCTGTCCGCATAAGGAGTTCGATGTGGTACACAATCTCTCATGTCAGGTATCATTCCTCATCAAGATATAGATCCTAGACGCTAATGTTTTAGAGGTTTTGTTGAGTATTTTTCGGGAATAGATTTTTATGCAGGACTTGATTTGTGTCTATACTTTAACTAACAGAGCATTCTTTTGACCATTATTTGAACTAATAAAAATTTAGTTACTTAGATATTCTGTTGCAAGTCTGCGAAACACCCTAAAATAACCAGATTAAACGGTTATGTTGATGTGGAATACCTCACGGGACTGAACTATTCCACATCCTCATAACCATTTAATCTGGTTATTTTGGGGAGTTGCGCAGACTCGCAACTTGGTTAATTCTGTACTACTCCTTGTGCCTGCTCGCCTACTGCCATCTCTGCTTCAAATATTAACCTTATTTTCATACTATTAAATTTTTTTCTATGGTGTTGGCTAAAATCGGTTCTTTCTTTAGTAATTTATTAATCTTTCTTAATATCTATATACAAACATTTTTTACAAAAAAATACATAAATGAAATAATAATATTTTCCAACCCTTTTGGGTTCATTAATATATCATGTCCATCGAAAAATAAAACAAATCATGGTTCTTCATATCCCCAAATAGGGCACAAATCATATTAATGGCGGTGGGGTATAGTGACCCCACCGCACGGCACATTTCACCTAGTTGGCGTCATCACTGAGGGGGAGCCCATAGCGTCACCGGGCGTCCCGCGCACTTTCCGTTGAACTCGGCCTATACCGCCGGCATACCCCGCTGTCTGGCCACCCCTCCCAGTCTCACACGACTAGAAGGGGGGTCACGACTCCCCAGATTCGACTCCGAGGTCACCTGCCGACGTCGACGAAGGGATTCACAACGCCGTCCCTGATTCGGTGGTAGGGATGGCCAGGAGCGTCGTAATCGCCGATGCCCCTGACGATCATGTTGGAGCTGGCCTGCGCTCGGGTGAAAAATCTTACCGCCAGCCTGCGGATACGGCTGTCCAGGGATGGGAGGCCTGACATGGTCAGGAGAACGCGGCTTGGGACGCGGGGCGGAGCCCCGAGGATCAAACGAAGGAACCAGTACGGAAATGATTGTATCTGTATCTAGGTAGATAGGAGAATACGGGAGCGGAATATAGAAGGATGGACATCACACAGAGCAGGAAAAGCCTGATCTGGTGGTCGTATTCCAACGGACTGACCGGGCGCAAAAGTGGAGCCAGCTTCAACATGACGCCCCTGGCCCTACCCGCCGCCGAACGCAGGTGCGGGTCCCAACTGCATCTCGCATCCAGGGTCACCCCCAACCACCGGACTGACGGCGACCACTAGACCGCGGTTCCCTCCACGCGAAGTGGCTGCAGGGGGCCCGTTCCTCGACGTGTGAACAAGATAGCCTGCGTCTTTTGGGATTGGATGGCGAGGGATCGAGTGCGAAGGTAGGCCAACAGTCCCCGCAACGCAAAGGTAAGTTTGGCCCAGACCACCTTGGCGTCCGGGGACTGCGCCAGGATAGCGGTGTCGTCTGCAAACTGGAAGAGCTCTGTCCCGTGCGAAACGGGCATGTCTCGCACGAACAGGGAATACAGGATCGGTGAAAGGCAGGAGCCCTGGGGGACCCCTGCCCGTACCGGACGGGGGGAGGAAAGGGCTCCCTCGACTCCCACTCTGAAGGAGCGGTCGGCGAGGAAGGACTCGAGGACGCGGAGGATCGGAGGCGGAATACCCGCCCCGGCAAGAGCGGTGAGAAGCCCACGGTGGCTGACACTGTCGAACGCCCCTTTGACGTCCAACATGACGAAGCCCGTCCGGGCCCCGGCGTTGAACGTGCCGGTCACCAGGTCAACTACCTTGGCGACCGCGTGGGTCGTCGACAGGCCCTTCCGAAAGCCGAATTGGTGATCCGGCAGGAGGGGGTTCACCTCCAGCCAGGCCTCCAATCTGGCCAGGATCATTCTCTCCGCCACCTTGCCGACGCAAGAAAGGAGGGAGATGGGTCTGTAGGAAGCCGGGTAGGCTGGGGGCTTCCCCGGCTTATGAATCGGTACGACATACACCGCCTTCCACTGGTCCGGAAAGTAGAGCAGCGTCAGGACGGCGTTAAGGATTCGGAGGAGGAGTACGAACGCCTTGCGGGGTAGGTGAGTGAGGAGGAGTGGGGAAACCCGGTCGAGCCCCGGGGCGGACGAGGTTTTGAGCCTCGCCAGGGCCCGAGACAGCTCGCGGGGGGTGACCAGTCGTAGGTCGGGGTAGGGAGGGTCTCCCTCGACTGGGGGGAGGAAGGGGTGCTCGGGGGGCTCTAACCCAGGAGGCTCCGGATCTCTCACCGGCGATCCCGGTCGTCGCGCGAAGCTGGCCTCAAACGTCACCGCCAAGGCCTCCGCTCGGTCCGAGGCGGCGGACGCCAAACCGCCCGCCACGCGCAACTCCGGGATAAGATCGGGCCTGCGGCGCATCCCCTTCAGATGGCGCCACAGAGAGAGATCCTCGGTATCTAGGTCTTGGAGCCTCCTGCGTTGAGCCTCCGCCCTCCACCGACGCAGTAGCCGCCGGCAGCGGGAACGGAGGACTCTGTAGATCTCCCTGGCTTGAAGGATGTGAGACCGCTGCCACAGGGCTCGCGCCCGGTCGCGGAGCCGCATCTCGTCTAGGATGAAGGGGGGTAACGGTGGGCCCAAGAGTGGAGGTCGCCTTACAGGGATGGATGATGTAGCGGCTGAAAGTAGGGTCGACGCGAAGAGGTGGGCCTGGCGGTCCAACTCCGTGACGTCGGGGATGGGTGCGGCGGGAAAGATCGCGCGGGCCAGCCTATCCTGGAATCTAGGCCAGTCCGCACGTCTGTAGTTGAATCGGGGAGGCGTGTCGACGGGCAGCGGAAGAAAGTGCAGATCACAGGTCACGGGGTTGTGGTCAGATGACTGGGACAGGTGAGTGACCAGAGGGGAGAGAAAGGGTCTCCTCGTGGTCAAGATGAGGTCCAGGAAACTGGGGAGGTGACGGGGGTGTTCGGGGAGATAGGACGGTAGGTGGGGGTGGTGGATGAAGAGGCCGTGCCCGTCCGCAAACCGGCGGAGGACGGTCCCCCTGCGGTTAACGCCAGCACAACCCCAAGAGGTGTGTCTGGCGTTATAGTCTCCGCCAGCACAACGCTGGCGTCGAGACCTCGCAAGACCGCCCAGTCCGCCACGGAAGGGGGAGCCCCGGGAAAGCCGTAGACTGTCGCGATCGTTTGTTTGAAAGGGTTTTATTTAATTCTTGTAGCACATATAACAGATTATAACATTAATAAAACATGTGAAACATAGAGGACAGACAGTTAACACCAGCCCCGAAGGGCTCTCGGAAACGAACACGACATAGACATACAACACAAAACTCAACGAGAAAAACAATGGCGCCCTGGTGTCGCGATCGTGATCGAATACGCGGCACCCAGCAGTCTCACCGCCACAAACTTTTACTTATCTACGTAACGAGATCGTTGACTTCCTACCGCGAGCTATTGGACCCCTCGATACATTTCTCGGTGGCGCACGAGACTCGTCGATTGTAAAGTCGGTCAAAAGAAGATCCAGAATCGCATTTTGCTCGTAAAGAAAGTCGATGGTCGTGAACGACATTACGACTCTCTTTCAAAGGGAAAGAAAAGATCCAGAATCCCAGTGCCAGAGCACAAGATCGATAGCGAGTCAATATCCTTCTCGTCTCATACCTTCCGCATCCCTACAGTAGCCCCATGGCTTCTTTGGTGCTGAGTGACAGCTCACAACTGACTGATAAAAGCTGTGAAATGTTACCAGACCAAATTATATATCTCTACGCCAAACCATATGAGCTGCAAAAACATGTGTTTAGCAGCTGTCACTTTTGACAGTCAAAATTTAGGTATATACCTAAATGTTGACTGTCAGAAGTCAGCTGTGAGCTGTCAGTAAGCACCAAAGAAGATATGGGGCTACTGTACTCACTTTTGTTAGCGATAAACGATAGCTAACGTTTTACGAAAAGACTTCGGCTGCTTCCGTAGGGCTTCGTGGATAATGTGTGGCTATCGGGTGGGGAAGCAAATTTGTTTATCTCGCGCATATCTTCCACTTCCGAACGCTTTCCCGCCGAATTTGGTCCGACCACTCCCTTATCTATGGGTCCGACAATTAGTGTCGCCATATTGTTTGAAGTTATCAAATACACTGGTTCAAGATGGAATGGCAGGATATTGTTGACGATCTGGAAGATTTTCGGTTCAAGATGGAATGGCAGGATATTGTTGACGATCTGGAAGATTTTGATGATATAGCTGACGTAGTGATGGACTTTGAAGTTAATGAAAATAACTTTAGAATACCTAAAAAGTACATAAAAGACATGGAAAATCCCCTGGAAATGTACAGCGAGGTGGAATTTCACAGGCGTTTCAGGTTTGGCAAGGCTCGTGTCGTTGAGAAATTACTTCCAATTGTTAACGAGGCCTTGTTAAAACCGACCAACAAGGGACTTCCTTTGCCTCCTGTACAAAAATTACTCTTGGCGTTAAGATATTACGCGACAGGAAATATCCAGGTTAGTGTATTTTAGGCTAACATCTTTTATAAATGTGTTATTATATAGGCCAAATTTACACCCATTCCTACGTTTAAAAAAATATGTGTACACCTAATAAAAGTTAATTTATCAAAGAAAGTAATTTTAATGCAAAAACAAATGTGTTATAGTTTGGCCTTAAATATAATGTAGTTGGGCTGGGGGCCTTTTATAATTATAGCATATGTTAGGATATAATTGGTTCAATCTGTTGGTTAATACTTGGTGGCAGGTTGTAAAATTTGATGTAAAGTCCTTGGCCATAGTGCATAGTGAGGGCAAGATTAATTTTTTTCCTATGTTAAATCATGATAAATTTAATGTTTTCGAGCACTTACATGCAGACATAAGCAAATTTCTGATTATAACAAAAGAAATGTTGTAAACAATTACTATATACTATATCATTAAAATAATTGTTAGAAAAATCACCTAATAAGGATCCTTCAATTCCTTCTAACAAAAGTAGGCCTATTCTATAAACAATTGTTAAGCCCTATTAGAAATTTGTATTTATTTAAAGTCTACATGAAAGGTTAGGTTAAGCTCCTTTTTTTTATAAAGGCTTAATGTGTATTAATAAATACATTAACTCATTATCAGGCTTTAATATAGGTTTAATACCTATTCTCAGCGTTTAGGCCATTCATTTAGATCAATTTTCCAAGGATTTTTTTTTCACAGAAGTTGCTAAAGAATAAGAACTTATGTTTGTATTAATTTTCTTATAGGCTAATTTTCCTCTACAATTTAGAAACTTGTCACGATATTTGCTTTGTTATGGTCGGAAATTTGCTTAGCCTATATTATTGTGTGGACAGGCTTCGTGTTCCTCTAAAGCTGAGAAGACTGGACCGAGATGGCGGGGGGAAAGGAGGCAGTGGGGGGGGCTCATGTTCCAAACAGACCCATTCAGTGGCTGGAAGCTGTTAATGATGCTCTTGATGATATGTGCCAAAAAAAACTTAAAATTTTTCATAATTTTACATAGGAAAAACCCGCCTCGGTGGCATAGTTGGCTAACGCGCTAGTCGTGTTGAGCTCGACTGCTGAGGACGAGGAGATGAGCGTTAGAATCTTGGTCAGGTGAACTGGAGGTGGTTTTACTTAAATGGTTTTCCACTCTCCCTTCACACAATGTGGGTTCACTTCCTCTAATTCAACCTTCCCAATTCCTAATCCATTAGTACTTAAGCATATAACCCGAACGGGTAGTAAGACGCGGTGCTAAATAATAAATAAATAAAAATACAGAGGAAAAAATAAAGAATCCCGCTTCGGTGTGTGCTATCCTCGACCTAAACTAATACAGACATAAAGTGAAAAAGATGGCCTACAAGAGTTAAATAACTGGACCATTGGGAGTATTAGCACCATAGGCTACATAAATTATTGTGACAAAACAATAACAAACAGGCATACATTATAAAACCCAAACTAAAGGACCCAGGACTATATTTAATAAATCCACAAATATATATTGACTTTGTCCACAGTTAGAGTTGTAGCTTACTTTTGTAGAAAGCACAATAACTACCGGCATATTCTTGGAAATCATAATACAGTAGGCCTATAGATTATAACATAGTTCAAACACAGGATTATTTAACATTATTATTTAAGGCAGTTAAGAAATAATAATTGTGAGCTAAACTTATTTCGGTAGGAAGGTTTATAATAGGGTCTATTTTTGTTAAATTAGTCCTAATTAAAAATAAATTTAAAGTTTAGCTAAAAGATGAAAGTAATGTCCTTAAAAATATCCCATACGCCTATATCTTTTAAATATGATTTGTGAACTATAATTTTAGGTCAACTAAGATTGGTTTAATTATTTGTTGTTTATTGTATTACAGCAAGTATGTGGAGATTTGTATGGTGTCAGCCAAACTACAGCTGGTGACATAATCCACACAGTGTCTCGCTTGTTTGTGGATAAACTACCTGAGTTTGTTGTGCCGCCAACAACCGAAGCAGAGTGTCAATCTGCCATGCAATGGTTCCACGATGTTGGAGGTTTCCCTGGGGTTGTGGCTTGTGTTGACGGAACATACATTCCAATCAAGAATCCTGGGGGCCCTAATGCTGACATTTATCGCAATAGGCATGGAAACTTCAGCATGAATGTCCAGGTAGAACATTTAATATTAACTTAAATTAACTTTGAATGTGTTTGAAATAGGCCCTAATGGTTTTAAAGCAAATTATGGCCTGCCCTAAGCGATCCTGTCACAAATATAATAAACCTGGTAGTCAATTTTAAAATGAATACCAACATTTTGACTACTTAACAATTTAAAATTTACATATTTCCTTGGCTGGTACCAACTTTTTTTTTAGCTGTACGTATGACTACCAGTTTTGAGTTTTACGCACATGCACTAATTGTGCTAATGTGCCGGGAATAAGTAAAGTTGAATTTGTTGGAAGTGTACCTACAATTGTGTTTAAAGAGAGTGTAAATACACTTGAGGAAAAACCACACATAGTACACCTGACAGAGATTCAAACCTCTTATATCCCTTACATTTAAAAAAAAGTTGGTAAATTTTGGAAGGTAGAGTGGGAAACTATTAAGGAAAAAACCATCTCCATTGCAACTGATTGAGATTCTAACCTCAACCTCCTCGTCCCCAACGACTACCAAGTGCAATGCAAATCGAATGCATTAGATCGCTCTGCCACGTTGTTGATTATGAAAAATTATTTACTATATACAAATTTATTTATATTGCATTAAAATTTATGACAACATTAAATTTAAATGTGGCAGTGTTGGTATAATACAAATTTTGCAAACCAAGGTTTTTTAATTGGTTTTAGTTGACTGCAGGAGCCAATATGTATATAGTGGACATCGTCTGCCAAAGAGGTGGAAGCTTCCATGATGCTACGATCTTCGAAGCAAGCGGCCTTTGTGCAGTATTTGAAGATGGATTAATGCATCAGGGATTACTTTTGGGAGACAGTGGATATCCTTGTCTTCCGTATCTTTTCACCCCAGTACTAGATCCTCAGACTGTGGCAGAGAGACGATACAATGCAACCCAAATAAGAACCCGCAATTGTGTTGAACGCACCATTGCTGTCTGGAAACGCAGATTCAGATGCCTGACCAACACCTTAGAGACCACTCTTGCTCACACTTCAGCCATCATAACTGCAACTAGTGTCCTACATAACATCGCTAGGCGTGTGAATGAGGATTTGCCTGAGGATGAATTCCCATGGGTTGCAGGTGATGTTGAGTTTCATGTTGCACCTGCTCGTGAAACCAACAAGGTCACCTCGTACGCCAGGAGTTCATCCGCACTCATTTCACAGACTAACAAATTGATAATAATTCTACTAAACTAATTCTTATGTTACTCTTGCTATCAGCATATAAATCCTGCTCAACATTTTGTATAAATGATTCTTAATCTTTGATTAATTCAATTAAATTTCAAGGTATCTTAAAGCCAGATTCATAGTCGGACTTAGTGCACCTCAAATGCGTTTTGAAACCAAATAAAGGACGACACCTACCTAGACTCGAATATAATTGGCTAATTTGACATACAAAACTAGCCTATTATATTCCAAGTCTAGGTAGGTGTCGTCCTTTATTTGGTTTCAAGCCGCATTTGAGGTGCACTAAGTCTGACTATGAATCGGTTCCTTAATATATGGAGATTTTTTAAAAGGATGTGCCTTATCTTATTTTCAGTTTAACATAGTTGACTAAATAGCTTTTTTTTATACAGCAATTTGTTTCTCTATCATATATTTGAAGGGAAAAAAATCTCAAGTGAATTGCATTGAATATGCAAATGTAATCTGTGATTGTGAAATTCTCTGCACATTTCTTTAGTTTTGCTTCCTGCATCTGGTAATCGAACAGAAACAATATTGTGTTTGTAATTTTTCTAAACATTGTCTGCTGGTTTGTTTTGTTCTTCCTGCAGATGGTAATCTTAACAGAAACCAATATTGTGCATCTAATTTTATTAAACATTGTGTGCATTTTTTCCCCGCAGATATTAATCTAACAGGAACAATATATTTTGTATGTTATTTTATGCAACATCCTCTGCAGGTTTCTTTTGTTGTACTTCCTGCAGATAGATAGTAATCGAACAGGATTTTTTTTTAAATAAACATTTAATCTTTATTAAACCTATATTTATGGATTTTTTTATTTCTAAATGTATGTACACTTCTCATAAACTAAACCTTCCTCATCGCTCATTAATAAAATTGATACAAATGTGTATAACTTGAACAGCTAGTAAGATGCAGTCCGCCAGTGGTTCATTTAGTCATAAATAGTAGTCAGCAATCTCGGTGGATTTAGCCATGTTACAATTTTCATAATTTGTAAACCAGACGAGAAACTGATGCTATCCATGGGACCACTGATAAGGGTGTTTGTTGTTGAAAGTTGGACTAGTGAATGTTTGACCTTCTAATTAAAGTGCTTAGTTATTCAAATATGTTTTGACAAGCTTCATATGTAGGTTATCTTAAAATATGAACGCCACCAAACATTTTTACCTCACAAGATTTTCCTCTTACTCAAGAGACACTTTCTTGTCGAATGGCCTTAGCAAGTTGTACACAAAATGTTGAAAATGTATTTCAATTTTAGGGCCTTACTATGGTTGAAAAAAAATACTTATTTATAGGAGTTATAGCTTTGGTAAAAAATATAACTTGTTATAATTGATAACTATAAGATAAAAAAAAAATTTTACTAACATTATTAGTTATAAAAACAAATTAGTACAGAACCACCGATAACCTGCTATTGTAATATAACTAGGGAATATAAGGCACATATATAACAAATGAATGGCTGGTAATTTATTAAATATAAGTGCTTATTTCAGTCCATACAAAAGAAACATTTTTTTGGTGTTCTGAAACATACAGCAGAGTAATAAAAAGCAAGCAAACAAACGCACAACTATTCACATAGAAATGAAATATAAAAGTAAACAAAGAGTTCACTGCCTCGGTGGGTGCTGTTGCAAGAGCCGGAGAGCCAACACTCGTTCTAGTTGGGCCTTCTCCAACAGAACTTGGTTCACAGCATCCTGGTGTGACCGTGCGGCATGGAGATTTTGAACTGCGATGTTATGCAGTTCTTCATACCACACGGTTACACTACCGCTCATTAAGGACCAGGATCTCTATGTGTGGTCCAGCTTCATCAGCTCGTGTTCGGTTTGAGCTTCTAGACCACCTCTTGCCTTGTCCAGCCGAACCCTCAGCTCCTCCCCTAGGCGGGCACTGTTTGAGGCACATCTCCTCTGAACAGACCCAACACTAATTGGAGTGCTGAAGCATTTTATAACAAATATAAGAAATAATAAAGAAATATAGTTCAAAATGCTAGCAAATCTGCTGTTTGCTAATGAATAGTTATTTTAATTTGCTCATGAGTTTAAGACTAATGGCTAAAATGATATAAACATGAAGGATAAGAATTAAAAAATAAAATAAATTTTCATGGTTACCGACAAAATGTGAAAATGGATGTAATACCTTTATAAGTATTATAAATCTGGACAAAAGGAGTAATATTTCAGTCTTTTTTTTTCTTATATCATGATTAAAAATTCGTTGAATAGGAAGGTATCAAAATTACTTTTATTCCCTCAGTTTGCTAGGCTGCATATTAGCTATTTTGTTTCCTCAGCTAAGATTTTTAAACTTATTGTCTATTACATTAATAATTAGAGTGACTCATGTTTATAATCGTGGTAAGAGACCACACAAAAAATTTAAAAGGGAATATAGTTTAATTTTATTGCCGTGTCTTAATACCGGTTCAGGTTGTACTCATATGTACTAATTGCTTTAATGTGGCACCATACAAACTGCTAGACAACAAACTGCTCGACAAGCTATAAAAACATATTTGGAAGGCTGGGTGGGTCAAGTGGCCGACACGACTTGGACCAACTGCTAGACAAGCTCAAGTATAGGAGTACAAAGTGATAGACAACCAAGCGGTCGACACGAGAGAACAAATCTGTAAAAAGACCAACTGCTAGACACGAAGAAACGACATGGACCAAGTGATCAACACGAGCTGGACCATGTGATAGACAAGCTCCCATATAAGAGGACAAAGTGATAGACAGCCAAGCGGTCAACACGAGAGGACCAACTGCTCGACAAACATCAGATGAATCCAGTTAAGAGTGGCTCAAGTGACAGACAAGTTATTTCAAAACTAACAAAGTGATAAACATGGGCTTATAAAGTTGGGTATAAGGATGGTCTGGATCCTCCTAGAAATTGCTGCCCTCCCGACACCCTAGATTTAACTAGCCCAAAAAAGGGTGAGGTCCCCTTATATGTGTATAAATTTAAACCATCGTGTTTTTAATTTTAATAATTTACTTACACATTGCACTCTTCAAAACATATTTTCTAAAACTGGTTTAGTTATCATTTCGAATAAATAATAGGTTTTGATACATACAATATGGTATCTGAAAATATAGAAGGTTTCTCTGAATGAAACGAACTATCGGATCTGAGGAAAGGAGACAAACGTTTTGTTATAAATGGTAAAATCATACTTTAAGAACTAACAAGATGAAATAAAATCTTATATAAAAGAGCAACTGCCAGAAACTAAGTTGGTAGCTTATGATCAGGGTTCGATTCTGCCAGGTACAGTGAGGGTGATTTTTCTTAAAAGGTTTTCCACTCTGCCACCACGCAAATTCAGGTGCACTATATATAAATTTAATCTTCCTCATTCTCAAAACATTAACGTAATTAGTAAATAAGTGTATAAACCAAACAGGTGGTAAGACACAGTGCTACAAAAAAAAATCTAATTGCACTAATGGATTAAAGAAGAAATGTTGTTTTATAAGATGTGTACTCTCATTTGCATGTAGGGAGAATGAAACCATTAATGAAATATCACCCTCCATACACCCGGCCGGATTTGAAGCCTGATATCCCCCGTCATTGACAGTCCAGTCTATTTTGAGAATGACGCCTTAGACCATCAACCATCGAAGCTAAGAACATTTTGTTGATGTTGCGTTAGCACCAGGTTTATTAATATGTTAAAATAAGGAGCTAAGTTAAGATGAAATAATCCCGCATTAGTGTAAAAGTTAGATGTAAAAATCACAAGGGTGGTAACTATCAGCCCAATCCACTCAGTCGGAATGATTACTCTTATTCAAGCTACTCTAAAACCTTACTAGACCGTATGACATACACCGTTATTTAGGAGGTCAAACTACTTACACCTAGCATTGTGTTATTTAGGAGGTCAAACAATACTTAGACCTAGCAAACAGTGTTATTTAGGAGGTAAAACAACACTTACACCTAGCAAACAGTGTTATTTAGGAGGTCAGACAATACTTAGACCTAGCAAACAGTGTTATTTAGGAGGTCAAACAATACTTAGACCTATCAAAGTGTTATTTAGGAGGTCAGACAATACTTAGACCTAGCAAACAGTGTTATTTAGGAGGTCAAACAATACTTACACCTAGCAAACAGTGTTATTTAGGAGGTCAGACAATACTTAGACCTAGCAAACAGTGTTATTAATGAGGTCAAATATACTTACACCTAGCACAGTATTATTTAGGAGGTCAAACAATACTTACACCTTGCATACAGTGTTATTTAGGAGGTTAAACCATACTTACACTACTTGACATATGTTTGTAGGGTTTGCTAAAGTAAGAATGTAGGTGAAAATAACTTGAAATCAAGGACAAGCGTGTATTGAATTAACTGTTCTGTCACTTAGCCCACTCTTAACTGAATGATATCAAAGTTTGTCGAGCAGTTGGTCCTCTCGTGTCGATCACTTGGTTGTCTATCACTTTGTACTCCTATACTTGAGCTTGTCTAGCAGTTGGTCCAAGTCGTGTCGGCCACTTGACCCGCCCAGCCTTCCAAATAATTGTTTTCATTTTGTCTACCGGTTGGTTGTCTATCACATGGTCCAGCTCGTGTCGATCACTTGGTCCGTGTCGTTTCTTCGTGTCTAGCAGTTTGCTGTCTACCACTTTGTCCTCTCGTGTCGACCACTTTGTTGTCTATCACTTTGCCTGCTCCCCTTTAATGCGTTAGGGGTGAGGATGGTTGTACTCATAGAAGTGCAACCCCATTTGCATGGAGGGAGAGTGGAAAACCTTTATAAAAGAACACCCTTAGTACACCTGACCGGGATTCAAACCCCGATCTCCCTGTCATCATAAAGCCAGTTTATTGCAAGAGTTACACCTCAGAGCGGTTATAATTCTGTATAATATAATTAGTGGATTGCACATTGTGTTATTTATTTTTTGACTCTTGGGTTGTCACTGTCTTATTTTTAGTTCACTTTAAAATATTGAAATAAAATATAAGAAATTGGCATAAAATTGATTAGCAGTTTTGGACCTTTACAAAATGAAATACAGATCAATAAATAATTACACACCAGAATGGTGGTTCTGGTTACCCCTGACATCGACTCGCAAATTTGGGATTCTGCTTGGTACAAATAACTGTCGTGTGCATAGTGGCTGCTATTGAAAATTCTAACTTCCCATCCTCCCTCCAATCAACTGCTGGTGTTTTTTCCATTCGTTAAGTCTTTCCTAGCTCCCCAATAGTTCGTGACATTGGTTTCCCACATTGGAATCTTAATCTAGTGTGGCATTCCCATCCCCAGACACATTCTGGAGCACTTCATTTCTTTCCCATTTTAGAGTGTTTCAAAAACTCATATTTAGTATTTACCTTGTGGTTGGATCAAGGTTTCGGCTGGACTAGACTGGCCTAGAGACACTGAAGCTGGACTCTCTTCAGCTGTTGGGAGGATGACCCAGAGGGAACTGGCTCTAGAGCTGGCAGAGAAACTGGAGGGTGGGAAAGGTGTGAATGGAAATTAGTGGAGAAGTGGCAAAAGAAACGAGTAGCGGTGGAGACAGGAACAGGAGTGACAGTGGCAGTGGAAACACGGGAGAGATTTGCACGTTGTCGGTGAAAGAAATCACTGTCCCGGCAGTCGACCTCTTCATCGAGTCCTGGTATTATGGGCATTAATTTCTTCACCAATAACGCTATTTCTTGGTGGTCCACCACCAGTTGTCATTGCATGCCGTTTCTGGATGGCCAGGTCTTTGCGGCAGATAGCCTTCTGCTTGTCCCAGAACCTGTGTATAATAAATATGAAAGCACTATCTATATTGGCTAGTGCAGAGTAATGCTGGACACACAACTGTGTCTAGCTACAGCTTAAATTTTAGTTGAATTCATTTATTTTAATTCAACATGAAACTCACAATACAAATATGAACTAGTATTTGAGCATATTTTGTCTAGTTTATGCATGTACTAGTTATGCTAACATGTTAGGAATTGGGAAGGGTGAATTTAGAGGAAGTATATCTGCATTTGCTTGGAGGAAGAGTGTAAAACCATTTTAGGAAAAACAACACCCAGTTCGCCAGGCTGAGATTCGAACCTCGATCTACCCGTCCTTGGCAGTCAAGCTCAACACAAAACTAGCGGTTAGCTAACCACGCCTCTGAGGCGGGTCATATTGTATTAGATATTATTTTTTACTCATATATAATAGACCCATTATTTGAAGATAAATTAAGGGCCAAAAATATTACAATGGTAAATATTTCAATATTATCCTAAAAATCTATCATAGTTTAAACAATAACATTCATATTAAATTGAAATAATTTAGATTATTATAAAAATCATACTAACCTTTTCAACTGGTACTGCAAGTTGGGTAAACGGCAGAGAATACCCAGTCGGATAAGAGAAAGGATTGGGGAAGGAGATAGACTATCGCCACGGCTCTAAGTCACACACCTCCCAACGTGTCTCTCTACAAGACGTGGTAATATAACTCCCTCCCCATCCCAGCCACCAAGTTTGCTAAATAACAAAGATAGAAGACTGTCTATGATTAACAGTGATGAGTCAGCAGTAACTGCTAGAACATAAGCGCCGCCCTTTGTTTTGTTTCCCCCTGAATTTTTGGGATAAGGGTCATTTCCGCCCGACCAACGTGAATAGATAAATTCCCCGACATTTTCCCGAGGGTCATTGATCCCGTCCACCCTATACACAACCTTTCACTACAATCATCACTGTACTTACTAATCAGTAATGTGGTACTGTTTAAATTTTGTAAATGGTTCAAAGTTACAAAATAGTGCTTTGTGAAAGTATGGTAGGTGTTTTGAAAGAGAGTATAAGAGAAATCCAGGTATTCGGCCTACATAAGCTGCTGACTTCATTTCTGACAATTGTCCTGCTCTTTCTGCTTGTCGATTCATAAAGATCGATCTTAAAATTTAGAGCAAAATTGTTTGCCTACTTTTCTCGCCCCCAATTTGATATGTTGGCAGGGATAGGTTTACAATCGGAATTTCTTTAAGTTGCATCTAGAAGGTGAATCTTAAAATAATAAATGACTAGTATTTGGTTTAGGGTATTTACCTTAAGCTGTAGTAAAAGTAAAGAGCTATACCTTGCTAAAAAAAATGTATGTTTACGTTGACCCCACTTTTTAAGGGGGGGCCAACAAATTCCAGAGGGGGGGGTCTGGTCCCCCAGGACCACCTCGCTTTTTATGCCCTTGACAATGACCCCAAGATGGCTAATGATTGCTTTTGTCTTGACATATTGAATTAAATGGTGTAGTAGTTTTCCAGTAGCAGAAACATGGACAATGAATGTAAGAGAGACTAGAAAAGTGGAGATGATGGAAATGAAGTTTGGGAGGATCACAATCAATCTAATTAACCTTGACCATTTCCCTTTTTCTCCATTTGTGTTTTTTGGTTTCCTATTTTAGGAAATTTCATTGCACATTTTGCACTCCTCCCTGATGAGTTTTGATAGAGTGATGGCAGGGTCAGGGGATTGGGTGGTGACAATCGATTTTCTTGAATATCCAGCACATTGTGAAACTAGGATATATTTGAATTTTGTGTTCTGTTAGGGATTCAAACCCTGGATAGTTGGCTTACATGTCTGTGCTCTTAATCAATAATTGAGTTCTCTAGGTTATTAAGGAAACATGGGAATAGGCCGTCAGGATGTTGAACAGATGCACATAAAAAACCAAGAATTTAAATGCTGTATCTGTCCAAGACACATTTTTAAAATCTAATATAAATTTTATATTTGTATAAATTAAAATACATGTTTGATTACATTCAAAAAAAGCAAATTTATCAACAAAGAAATACAATAGGCATAGGCACTAAACTGTAAAAAAACATTGGGTGTGCTCTATAAAAAAAAGGGTATGGGGTAGTATATATAACATTTGGAAATTTTCAAGAACCGTAGGCCATTTAAAAAATGACCATTTGTTATCCTCAATGTATTTTTAATAAAATGAAATAAGTTTCATAAAAGAAAACATACATGCACAACACAAAAATAATACTAACAATACAAATACTGCCACTAACCAAACTATAATGAATATATATTGACAAATGCCGGCTGTCATTTCATGAGTTGCGAGTGCTACCAAATTAATCACGCTTGCTTGGATATCAGATTGCATATTTTAAAAAGGATAGAATATTGGGGGTGCTGAGCACCCCTAAAAATAATTTTAGGGGCGCTTAATATACAAACCACCCCCACAGTTGGCGCCAATAGGGGATGAAAATATGAAACTAAACAATATATATATATATATATATATATATATATATATATATATATATATATATTTATATCCCTCTTCTTAACATGCATTTTGGCAAATCAAAATAATATATTAATATTTTACTTTCAAAGAGTTATTATTCATAAACTGATCTTTTATTAGTGTGTGTATACTTTGGTTGAGAAAACGTTATAAACACTGCTGATTTGATAGGTCATGATGTTCCCTTTAAAAATGGTAGATATATAATAATGTACCTAATTACTGACACATCAAATAAATTATATAAAACTAAATTTTTAAAAAAGGTTCACAGAGAATATTTATACAATCTACAATAAAGATAGGTTAAGTTAGTCTATCAGATAAAAACAAAATCCAAAAAAAATATTTAATTATCAAATTAAAAAGAAGTTTTCTGTCTTTGAGTCTAGTTTATTACTATAAATGTCTTTAATACAATATACTGGTTTTTTTTTTACATAAAATGTGCAATATATATATTTTGGTACGGTACTGCCTGTGTGATTTTTATTTGGATAATTTGTAAATTTAGTTCTATAATAAAATAGAAATAGACATAAACAAAATGGATGTATGAAATAAAGTGTGCTAAGCAAAATATAGTATGTAATTAAATAACTGATAGAACTATAGAAAAATAGAGTATAAATAAAAGTAAAAACAACAGATATTTAAACACTTTAAATCGAAATAGTGAAGTGTGTGTGGATTAGTGTTTTAACTTTTATTTATATTTTACTTCTCTACAATTCTAATATTTTAAGTAATTAATTACATATAATAAAACAAAATGTAAAGGTTACTTTACCATGAGAGATACTTTTTTGACTTCAGAAATATTGCTGATATTGTTGATATTGTTGTATATCCCAATAAATATTTTAATTTTATAGAATTTACATTTGGGATATTTTATAATAATAATAATATTCCTATACAAATTACAAATGTATTGTTTCAAAAATGTGTTTAAACTTACCAGATTGTCAAAATTTCCACAATATTGTTGGTACATTTTTCTCACAAATTTTCAATGTATCTTGTTAAAAAAAAAGATCGCGCTCTATTACTAAAAAAGGGCACAGGAAATAATTGTTCATTTTGCTACTAATTTGAATATGAAAATATATTTTTCAGTTCAAGAAAATTAAAAAGAAATTATTAATGATGAAACCACAATCTTCACAATGTTTAAAATAATTCTTGTGTGTTGTGGTGTGTGTATAACAATTTAAATTATCATGCATGATACTAAAAGAAAAAGTAATTCAAGAAACCTGTGGCCAATTTTACAGTACTATCGTAATATTGACTTTGGTAGACCCACCTCAGTGGCGTAATTAGCTAATGCGCTAGTCGTGTTGAGCCCGACTGCTGAGGACGGGGAGATGGAGCTTCGAATCTCGGTCGGGTGAACTGGGGGTGGTTTTTTCCTAAATGGTTTTCCACTCTCCCTCCACGCAAATGTGGGATCACTTCCTTTAATTTAACCTTCCCAATTCCTAATCCATTAGCGTAATTAGTACTTAAGCGTATAACCCGAACGG
This sequence comes from Timema cristinae, assembly GCA_039000515.1. NCBI lineage: Eukaryota > Metazoa > Arthropoda > Insecta > Phasmatodea > Timematidae > Timema > Timema cristinae. The sequence goes on from JBCFYV010011164.1 coordinate 592,221, forward strand.
GTAGTAAGACGCGGTGCTATATAATAAAAAGACTTTGGTAGTGCAAAGTATTTTGTAATAAATAAAATGATAGAATATTACAAAAATGGTAGAGCACAGATAAAAGTAAAAACACTAACACACATTTACACACACTTCAATATTTCGATGATATTATATCATCTTCCTCAGGAAGTAGTAGTCATTAGACTAAACAGGATGTTGTCTTCAGTGATTTATTGGTATGGATGGAAACTTTTTTGAATATTTCTAAATTACTCAATGGATGGTAGGTGGTGCTAGTGTAGTCTCTGGGTTGAAATTATCGAATATTTAGGTTGGCTGGTTTTCTAGACTTTGTGATCATTGATGTGCCAGTTCCCGTCCTCTTGACTGAGTCATATTACATTGTGTCTTGTAGAATGATGTTAACACCTAGACAGTGTAGCAATCCTCAAAGTTGAGACTATGATTAGGGCGTGTTCTGAAACTGGTTTTTCTGGATTCTTAATTTTGGTGTCACGGTGGTGTCCAAAGTGCAAAATATAAAATAGTAACTTACAGTTAAATACACAAGTGCAAAAAAACACACACTAAGAATTATGAACTATAAATATTTGTACAATAAAATACAAATTATTTTAAGAACATTTTTGAATGATAAATTTAACAACTAATTTATACCAATGTTTTCCAAATTATTACATGAAAACATTCATTGTTAGTTAATATTTTATAGACAAGCATAGAGAAGCAGGATTAGTGTGACGAAATTTGACAGGCTGAGAAAGATAGATAATGCACAACTAAGGAGGTGTGAGAAGGATGGAGAGGGAAAGGATGTCCAGGAGGATGTTGGACGTAAGAGGCTGAGAGGAAGACCAAGGGACTGATGGCTGAAGAGAGAGTGGAGCAAAGAGGAGAGGACTGGACCAAGGTGGAGGGAGAGGTGGGGGGAGGAAAGGAGGTGGTGTAAAGGTTTATGTTCCAAACAGGCCCAGCTAGTGGCTGGAAGCTGTTCATAATGATAATGATGATTACATAGACATGATAATGTGATCATTTAGTGAAGTTGTATTTGCACTTAATTAAACTAAACATTACTTCGGTGTGTTCCCCCAAAAATGGATGTGCATTAAATCATCTGATATATAATATATATGCTAAGCAATGTAATAACAATAAAAATGTTTATTTTAATACTAATTTATTACACATATATTAAAATCTTTAAATGGATGAATGGATGTAATATGAAAAATGTATGTTTTGTTAGAGTGTGGGTCTAACATTTTGTTAAATAAAACAATGTTAATACTTCATGAAAGATTATACAGGATGGGTTATTATGAAGTTTACACACAAAACTATAAAGCCTATGGACGGTTCAGTTGAAAATGTATAGAAAACAGAAAAGTGGAAAAATATGTTTCTTCAAGAAGAAAATGCTTACTCCTATATATGGGCTTAACTGACATGTGAACATTCTGTGACAAACTGTCACATGGCCACTATGACAGATTGATCATTTTAAACATTTCCTTTCGAGGACACAAAAAATGCTACTTATTCACATTGATGGCTTTATCTTTATTTAACCATAAAGATCACATGCAGGGTTGCCACTATTTTCTTATTACCAAATTCCCTGTGTTTTCTAGGATTTCCAGAGAAAATTTTCCTTTTTCCAGACACCTAATAGATATTATAAATATAATTATAGAGGCATTTAATTTAGTTTTAAAGAACATTTTAGAAATGAAGAGTGGTAATTTGTCATTGGAAGCATGTTTTATGGTGCAAGAGAAACACATGTTTAAGAATTATTTGGAAAATGATGAGAAATGAATGACACATTTTCTAGAAGGAAAAATTGATTATATTTTCTGTCTACCCTAAATGGAATGAAAAAAAATGGGAAATACCAAAAATACAATTTTGAGTTTAAATGTGGGGGTGGAACGAGACGTTTGTCTTATTAGCGGGGTGAGTGGAGGAAGCCGAAAATGCGCAAGCATAGTCATCATAAATGAGACGTGCTCCAATCAGACTGCTCAATTCTCCAGTTACAAATTTTAGTCTATATTGTTCCGCTTGCAAGCACTTTATTGCCCAAATTCACTAACAAATTCCAGTAAATTCTAGTTTTTTGGTGAAATTCCCTGTGTTTTCCCAGTTTTTTCCAGACACAAACAAATACCTTGTCTTTTCCCGGTTTTCCCTGTTTTCCAGGTGTGTGGCAACCCTGACATGTATGTAGCATTGATAAAATTCAACTTTAAATTATTTCACCTGATGCTTCGTACATTTTCATCTTAATTTTCCACAGAGAAAATTTGGAACAACAAAACATATGCACTGTCCATGATGTGGTTAACTACTTTTTTAATATATTGTACATTAGATTTTAGACTAGATTTTGTTTGATGTTTATAAATACTGTGATATGGTGCGTTTTATAAATGTTTGTATAAAATTATAACTAAAATGTTTAATTACTACAGTCAATATATGAATATGAATATAAGGGTACCATTCATATAAAAGCATAAACAAATTGGAATATATTTTGGGGTGTTGTTCACCAAAATATAATTTTCTTTGGTTTTAACATAGATGCAATAAATACAATCATATTTTCAAATGACAAATTATTCAAATGAAATGAACACACATTATTTAATGAATGTTAGTAATGTAAATTAAGACATTATAAATGCATTTGATTACTATCATATTCAATAAATGTCAAATATATAAAGGTTTTTATAAAATCTGTTAAGGTCTGTCCTTAAATTATGTAAAGGTTTATGAGGGTCGAGGGGGCAGGTCAGTATTTTCTTAAGTTTTCTACTAGGGTGGGGGGGGAAGCCTTCTTACATAAGGTCTTTTTTATCAATGTTTATGGTGAGAGAAAATTAGAAAAAAATCTAATCAAAAAAATAAATACATTAAAAAATTTCACTTATATTTCATTTACTTATGTGCTACACTTAATTTTACTGAATTAATAGTATTCTAAAATTGCATGTCACTCGCTTTATTACTAAAAATAATCCAACCAAATCGTAAAAAATTACCTAAGCTAGAAGAAAGGGGGTGGGGAATTATATGATTCCTTATGTGGGGGGAGGGGGGAGAAGGAGGGGAGGTCAAACATAATTCAGTTAAGCCTTACATAATTTAAGGACATCCCCCTATATGATGTAACATTACTAAAGATGTCAAATTCGATTTCTTAATATCTCAATATGCTTGATTCTTACTGGTACTAAGAAATTGAGAGATCATAGTTTACAACAAACTCAAATTTGTCAACCCCATTTAGGTGTCAAACTTAAACTCAAACCTAAGTTTTAATTGTAATTTTTGAGTACATTTGTTTTCAGCAAGTTGGAGTGTGAGCTTCACTGATAAACTCAATTTTTTCCATTCATTCTGAACTCATCTTGGGAACAAAAGCTACTGGAATTGGTATATTACTAAAAAATTTAATTATATTTCAGCTCCTGTCCTGAAACTTAAATCTGCACAGCATATAAGGACATCTACTTTTTGTGTTTCCAAGATACATGTGAGAGATACAATTTGAAAACACAAAAACTTCTTTCAACAACAAATTAATCATACTTACATATTTTTTAATTAACAAAATGAAACGGTGATGGTATTGATATGGGAGATTCCATGTTTTAAAATTAATTATATTTCGTTACAAAATGTATGTTTAGTAGATATGCAATGGAATACATAAATGTTTCTCTGGTCGATTTCTAAATCCTAAAATCTAGCTTTAAAAAATAAATAAAATATTAGTTGATATTAGCTATCTTCAAGGACTTGCCTGACTATAGAAACAAATCGTAGATCAAGTGTTGGGCTACCATAAATCACTGTTAACACATATTTCATAAAATGATTGCTATCATGTTTTGCCCTGGCCACGTCTATTTCGTTTAAACCACTTTCCAGACTCTTATCATTTGGGACTTCTTGTTTATACTGGACCCTGAGATGCTTTTGTTTCCTTCTTGATAAAGTTACTAAAACAATTTAATATTCATACATCAAATCATGTTAACTGAAGTGGTCACTTCTGATAGCTATTATCAATGCCTATAAAATAACACAAACAATATAGTAAAATATTATCAATGTGGGCCACAAAGAAATATATTTTAATTTTCTCTACTGTTCTTCCAACCAAAATCTCAGGGTAGAGCTTGTACAGAATCAGTTTCTCCAGCACACCCATTAACTTCATCTCAGAGAATAGTCAAAATTTCTTCTTGCTCTTCATTGTCACTCTCGTTGCTAGGAACACTCATTTCATTGGACAGTCTGTTTTGCTTCTCAACCCCTTCTATGAGACCAGAAAGCAGATTCTCCATTTCTGAGGCCGCCTTTTGTAGCTCTGAGTCATCTGTTTCCACATTTGCAGGCTCTGAATACAAGGGATGATATTTAATAAATGGAATCACATGTTTATGGTCAAAATTGTCATCAAATTTGCCTAAAAAAATACAGTTTTGTCATGCTTTGTGTCAGTTTTAATTTGGTTTTCAAGACTGGGTCGATGCAGATTACTGCTCTACAGGGGCTGCAAGCACCAGGGTTTTTTTTCATTAGAGTCAATCTCTAGTGATATTTTCATGAAGCTCCCGAGTGTAGTCATATCAAACATGGGTTTAATAAATATATCACTTTAAAACCAAATTATTTAAATAAAAAACAAATGTGTACTAAAGTCATTAAAAATTGTTTAATGATTAAATATGATTCAAATGTTTTAAAGAAAATTAATGTTTCAAAATCTTAACTAAATTGTTTTCAAATCATTAAAAAATGTAAGCCATTATAATTATTATCAATAAATTATAGGACTAATTTTAAATATACTTTGACAGAAACCAAAACATTATGATTTATTTCAATATTAAGGACAGTTTTAAAACACATTCATGAAGATGGGTTTGAATGTGCCTTTTTATTTTAATGTTAACAACCCCGTTATATCCCTGGCTCACTGGAATGTAGTTATTCGCTTGGTGCCAATGACCTACCAGAGAAATAAGTTAAACATTAATGATTTTTAGGATGTGGATAAAATACATTTGCATTAAGATGTACTTGATAAAGTCTTGCAATAAGCTAGTTGTGTTCTAACAGCCTCTCTATATCGCCTTCATATAAACCTCATAATTTTCTCTATTTAACACCAATTTACTCAGTTTTCTGACTCTGACATTCCAAAAGCAAGCTGTGCAATACACTATTGGGTTCTTTCTTCCTCTCCACTCTCACACCTCTCTCCCAGCTCGCAGATCTCTAATGATCTGATTATTGGTCGATTATGGCACCGTATATCTCTGATAATTTAAAATCTATAAAAGGAGAGGGGAAAAGGGAGTTAGTGGTTAAAATGAATAATAAAAGGACTATAAGAACCAAAGAGGACTGTATTTTTAATTTACTTATTTTTTCATTTATTTGAGGTATTTAACATGCACTTTATGATTATACTGATTATATCAGAACATGAATTATGAACTAACTTAAATTTAGTACAGATACCACATCCAGCCCCAGGTCGTTACCTAATCTAGTACAGATACCACATCCAGCCCCAGGTCGTTACCTAATCTAGTACAGATATCACATCCAGCCCCAGGTCGTTACCTAATCTAGTACAGATACCACATCCAGCCCCAGGTCGTTACCTAATCTAGTACAGATATCACATCCAGCCCCAGGTCGTTACCTAATCTAGTACAGATACCACATCCAGCCCCAGGTCGTTACCTAATCTAGTACAGATACCACATCCAGCCCCAGGTCGTTACCTAATCTAGTACAGATACCACATCCAGCCCCAGGTCGTTACCTAATCTAGTACAGATATCACATCCAGCCCCAGGTCGTTACCTAATCTAGTACAGATACCACATCCAGCCCCAGGTCGTTACCTAATCTAGTACAGATACCACATCCAGCCCAAGGTCGTTACCTAATCTAGTACAGATACCACATCCAGCCCCAGGTCGTTGCCTAATCTAGTACAGATACCACATCCAGCCCAGGTCGTTACCTAATCTAGTACAGATACCACATCCAGCCCCAGGTCGTTACCTAATCTAGTACAGATACCACATCCAGCCCCAGGTCGTTACCTAATCTAGTACAGATACCACATCCAGCCCCAGGTAGTTACCTAATCTAGTACAGATATCACATCCAGCCCCAGGTCGTTACCTAATCTAGTACAGATACCACATCCAGCCCCAGGTCATTACCTAATCTAGTACAGATACCACATCCAGCCCCAGGTCGTTACCTAATCTAGTACAGATACCACATCCAACCCCAGGTCGTTACCTAATCTAGTACAGATACCACATCCAGCCCCAGGTCGTTACCTAATCTAGTACAGATACCACATCCAGCCCCAGGTCGTTACCTAATCTAGTACAGATATCACATCCAGCCCCAGGTCGTTACCTAATCTAGTACAGATACCACATCCAGCCCCAGGTCGTTACCTAATCTAGTACAGATATCACATCCAGCCCCAGGTCGTTACCTAATCTAGTACAGATATCACATCCAGCCCCAGGTCGTTACCTAATCTAGTACAGATACCACATCCAGCCCCAGGTAGTTACCTAATCTAGTACAGATACCACATCTAGCCCCAGGTCGTTACCTAATCTAGTACAGATACCACATCCAGCCCCAGGTCGTTACCTAATCTAGTACAGATATCACATCCAGCCCCAGGTCGTTACCTAATCTAGTACAGATACCACATCCAGCCCCAGGTCGTTACCTAATCTAGTACAGATACCACATCCAGCCCCAGGTCGTTACCTAATCTAGTACAGATACCACATCCAGCCCCAGGTCGTTACCTGATCTAGTACAGATACCACATCCAGCCCCAGGTCGTTACCTGATCTAGTACAGATACCACATCCAGCCCCAGGTCGTTACCTAATCTAGTACAGATATCACATCCAGCCCCAGGTCATTACCTAATCTAGTACAGATATCACATCCAGCCCCAGGTCGTTACCTAATCTAGTACAGATACCACATCCAGCCCCAGGTCGTTACCTAATCTAGTACAGATACCACATCCAGCCCCAGGTCGTTACCTAATCTAGTACAGATACCACATCCAGCCCCAGGTCGTTACCTAATCTAGTACAGATACCACATCCAGCCCCAGGTCGTTACCTAATCTAGTACAGATACCACATCCAGCCCCAGGTCGTTACCTAATCTAGTACAGATACCACATCCAGCCCCAGGTCGTTACCTAATCTAGTACAGATACCACATCCAGCCCCAGGTCGTTACCTAATCTAGTACAGATACCACATCCAGCCCCAGGTCGTTACCTAATCTAGTACAGATACCACATCCAGCCCCAGGTCGTTACCTAATCTAGTACAGATACCACATCCAGCCCCAGGTCGTTACCTAATCTAGTACAGATATCACATCCAGCCCCAGGTCGTTACCTAATCTAGTACAGATATCACATCCAGCCCCAGGTCGTTACCTAATCTAGTACAGATACCACATCCAGCCCCAGGTAGTTACCTAATCTAGTACAGATACCACATCCAGCCCCAGGTCGTTACCTAATCTAGTACAGATATCACATCCAGCCCCAGGTCGTTACCTAATCTAGTACAGATACCACATTCAGCCCCAGGTCGTTACCTAGTCAATGTGAAAGGGAGAACCCATATTTCAACATTGATACATTTTTTGGCCATGGCAAGATTCGAACCTGCAAGACTTTGCCTATCTTTATAGTTTTTACTGAACTATCAGGGTATTATAAAATTAATAAAAACCAAAAGGGGTTATTTAATTTGTAGAAACCAAATAAAGTTGCAAAATTATTAAAAATCAAACGAGATAATAGTATTATTAAACACCAATAGAGACTGTAAAATGAATAAACAAAGGAAAACATCTGTTCGGATAACCCACACAGAATATAATTATGGGTATATTAAATGTTCAGTAGCTTATGAATACGAATTAAATAATATATTATTTTGAAGCTTCAGGTTAAAACATAAATTGTGAAATATTAATTGAAATTGGTAGAATGTAAATTGTACTAATCTATTATAGTTTGTGACAACATTTTCAAATGTGAATATTAGTAAACTACCTTTATTGATTTTTTTTCTGTGAAATACAAATAATCACATCAATTGTTATCTGCTCCTTCCATCTCTTTATTGGTCTTCCTTGTAGTCTTTTTCCTATATACGTCATCTCCACCATTTTCTTTGGCATCCTCTCATTCTCCATCTTCATTACATGACCTTACCACCTCAGCCTTGCTTCCTCTAACTCATGTATTCTTTATACCACCACTCTTCCCTGGATAACTTAAATTCTAGTCCTGTTTCTCATGACAGCTAAAATGCTCCTCACAAACTTCATTACCAGGGCCTCCACTTTCCTAGTCTATTCTAGAGATGCCACGATACCTGTTTTACTTGATTCCGATTCTTAAGTTCAACCTCGATTTTTTTATTCTCGATTTAGATTCCTGAACATTTCCTTTTTCATTGTTTTTCCAAGCATTATCGTATAGAAAATCTAACATGCATGATACCCTCCTCCCCTCTCAATGTGAAACTTGGACTCAACCATTACACATAGTCACTTTAAACTTTAATCTCACAATTATATAGATATTTATTAATATTTATTAAACACACTAAAAGTCCTCAAAACTAAAAATCAAAACAAAAAATCCAAATAAACTCAAAATTAATTCAATACATTGTGGATTTTATAACGAAGAGGAATGCCAAAAATGAGTGATGAAGTTTTGGCAACGATATAGCAATAATATATTGAATTAAATAAATATGACTTTTTTGCTCTATTTTTATTAACTACATCGATTTTTGTCTTATTTTTATTAAACTTATCTTATTCAAAAGGGCTGAATAAAATATGCAGAATTGAAGAGTGACAAATGATATAATTAATTACAGGAGAGCAGCCATTTTATTTTGATATACCGTATCGATATATTATGGAAAATCGCCACCCCTAGTCTATGTACATATTATATATCGATTGTTAGTTTAGAATCAATTCGTGTATTCTGATAGTCTCACTCAACTTTTACTGTTACAAAAAAAGGATGTCAAAGTTGTTGGTTGAGTTCTCTTGCTACTGTCATAATTTCATTTCGTATTATATTCGAGACCATTTATTTTTTATGTAGAACACCTCAAAATATTAGGACGTATTATATTCAGAGTCATACTATATTCAAGCCATTACGACATATTTACAATTTGCCGGCATTTAAGTGAAACAGCAACTAAACTAATATGAGAGATAATCGATTATATTACACATTTTGAATGTTGCTGTTTTGTTTAGTTGGCAAATTTTATTGAGAGGTAAGAATTGAAGTAGCGAGAATCATAATATTCAGATCAATTCTTGATTCTTTCGATACCAATAGAAGAATCGAGGGTATTGAGGAATCGAGTTTGACCGCCCTATTATATTCAATGTCCATGATTCTGTTGCATGTGTGACAATGGGTACAAAGTACGCCCTGTACAATACTTCCTTACACTTCAAGAGCACTTCTTTTCTCTATAGCAGGTCTCTTGCACACCTATAGAACCACTCTCCCTGTTGCCCTCTTATTAGATCATCTCTACTCCCACCCTTCTTCTCAGTCATGCTTCCTTCTGTACTTTTCTCGGTTCTACTCCGTCCAACTTTATAGCTTTACTAGGCCTTAACCTCTTCCTTATCATTACCATCACTTAACACTTCGCTGTTCTAAATGTCAAACCACACTTTTTCTTCCTCATTCCATTCCTTTAGCTGTTCCTGTACCTCCTCCCTTCTCCATACCTCCTCTCTCTACTCAATAACATCAAGTCATCAGCAAACATCATTGCTTTCAGTTTTCCTGCCTTTTTGTTGATGACCATTTCCATTACCATTACAAATAGTAGTGGTGAAAGGGCACTCCCCTGCTTCATCCAATTTTTTATTTGGAAACACTCCGTCCTCTCACCTTCTGTATTAAAACTTCTGTTAACCTCATACATCCTCTTCACTTTCATTACAACTTCTCTTTCCACTGCGGCCTGCTCCATCGCTTTCCAAACTTTATTTCTATCCACGCTATCATATACCTTATCCACATCCATAAATATCATAACCAAGTATTTTCTATATCCACAACTTCTTTCCATCAGCTGTTGTATGCAAAGATCAAATCTATTGTAGACCTCTGTTCCCAAAATCTGTCGTTTCTCTCTTCACCATCCTTTCGTTTTTTATTTTTTTCTTGTTCTATTTTCCAATACCTTATCATATATTTTCCACTATCGGCTTGCTAAGCCTGTCTTATGCTATGCCTTATAATCTAACTTAATATAAGGACAGGTACAACATAAGTCGCCACCTGTTAATTAATCACTGTGAAATGGTAAATGATAAATTTCAGCCATGCCAGAAATCAAACCTGGGACCCTTAGAAAGACATGCTACTGAGCTAAGGTGTTGTTTATAAGTACTATTCCATCTATAGAATTGGTAAAGATCGGCAACATTTAATTTAAAAAAGAGAGTGCTCTTACCATCCATACAAAAATTTGTGGTTAGCATCTTTTCCAGTTTTTCTAGAATCACATCTAGATCACTTCGAAGATCGTCTAATTTCCTGTTGGCACCAACTTGTGTTTCCTGAAACCAAGCAGATATCCCTCCGCTACTTGTAGCAACACTTGACACTTGATCAGCATACCACTTGCTTATGTCACCTGAAGACACTTCGGATAAACTGCTGTCATCATCTGGAGACAGTTTCTGAGGCTGGAATTTAAAAAAAATATCTTAGATTTACTTTATAATATCAAGCTCTAAAGTATATAAGAATACAACTCAATAAGGTTTAAATCTTTAATTAAGTAAGAAGGAAGGCCATTTGTTTTAATGTGCCTCCCTCCCTCTCCTTGCCGCGCCTTTCAGAATAATTAAATACATTGGGTTTAGAAAACGTGCATAGATTGATAATTGATGAATTGTCACAAAAACTGCGAAACTTAGAAGATAATATAAATTGAAAGGAGGGTAGACGGGTATACTTACTAGAAAAATGCAGGTCTAAGATTTGACATTTCAATATCGCCCACATTAGAGTAAAAGAGAACAGAACTGATAAATTTGATGTGCCCCAAAATTCTCTGTGGTGTGTTGTTTTAGATGTGACCTTTTTAACGGACAAATTTTTTTTTGGGGGGGGGGGGGGGGGGGGGGAGTGAGTTGGTAGAATTTAGCTGTTCAAACACCATATTTGACTTACTTAAAACTTTGAAAATATACTGGGAATCTTTAAACAAGGAATAAACATTAACTAAAACAAATCCCAGCATGGATATTATTTTCAACTACTAACAAAGTGGAGTTGTGGAGTTACTGGCATTTTGGACTGCACTTAGAGTAAACCCCATAGTATTTGAAGGTCATCCTTTTGTTTCTTCACAATAAGACTAACCAGTAATGAACTTCGACCTAACCAAAATTTAAATCAAAGTCTGATCAAAGGTGGCTGTGCAATATCTGAAGGAACAAACTCTTTACAATCTTAACAGCAGGTAAGATCAAAGTGATCGAATGTTTTCTAGTAGTACCCACCTTACAAGAACCTCTGTTCACACAACCAACCAGCGGTTTGCCACCAGCAGATCCTAGGAGAGGCGCTGAACCGATGGTCTTCACCTCAAGGGAGAGCTTGGACTCATCCTCTGGGTGCAATATGGGACTGATATTGTCAAGAGCATGAGTGACGCCCAGTCTTCCATACCTCTGTGATAGAGTGATGACCGGGGTGCTCTCTAAATGTATCATCATTCGAGGAGAGCTTGGAGGGTTTATCTGGGTCAAGTAGCTCTGTGACACAAATTCATCAGCACTGCTATCGACATGATTGTTTTATAGTATGATTTAGAGCAAGGGTCACAAAAACTGCTAATTGGCAGCCCAGATCCAGTCTCAAGCATCTTTTGTTTAGCCTGCACAGTGTTTTTTAAACAACTTAATAACCAATGTGCTTATACCAGAGTTCAGTAAAAATAAAGAAAGTTTTACATTTGATTTCTACCTAGGACGCTTTACCAATTGTTACCCGATCTTGACATTATTCAACCTGCTTAAGTAAGTTGCTATTAAAGGCATCACGATTAATTACTAGATGACAGCTCGAATTCAAAGTAATCCTAATATACATACAACAGCTAATCATCATGATGACTGTAATGAAAAATGGAATAATGTGATAGCAAACCACAGAATTGCATATTATTTACAATTATTGAGGCGAACAAGTTATTTTTATTCTAAAAATTATAGCACTTCACAAACTTACGAACATAGCTTAATGGCGGCTGACAAATCTAACCATATGATTGCATTGAAAGTTTTTTACAATGATGCAGACACGCAGTTGATGAAAATATTTTATTCAGTTCAATATTTCAAAATAGATAAAATAATCATAAAATCATTTATTGTATGTAAAAAAATGACAACAATTTTATCTTTTCCAAGTAAATACGATGCTGTATTAAAAGATATTGATGTGTGCAATATATTACACAAAATCAAAACGTTCCAAAACAAGAAATAAGTACTTTTAATTATGTTTAAATTATTGTTTTGAGTTGGATAAAAAGAAATTATTTAAAAAAATGAAATACTATGAGAAAACTTAAATTTACGTTATTTTAAATGTAATATATAACAGGTAGTTAAAGATCTTTACATTTATAACAAAACTGTGATCTTTTACAAGTGTTGGCAACCCAAAAACTAAACATATGATTTTCAAACTGTCATCCAGGTAAAAACCTATTGTGAATGGAATATAGCTACCAAGCATCCAAGCTAAGAAAAAATATGTGGATATTACATTTAAAGGAACTGCCCCAAAATAAACTTTAAGAAAACCAATAGCCAAGATATGGAGAAAAAATACTCTATTGCAATGTTGAGAATTAAATTGCAGCCTCTCAGGTCATAGACAGGCATGTTGGGGTCATCCAACTTAGCTGGCGGGACGTCTTAAAACAGGATAATTTTGAGGAAATTGATAAAAGCAAAAACTCTTGATAGTTCACAATTTCAAAAAACAATTCATAGTTATAAAATGATAATGGGCATAGTTCACATTTTGAAAAACCTTTCTTGGTTATAAAATGATTATTGGCATAGTTCAAATTTTGTCTAGTGGCAGCAGGAGTGTAGTGTGAACCACATCTCTCTTTTCACTGTGAAAAAAAAAAATGGTGTTGGTACTGGCAAGTGATGGGAACAAAGAGATACCACCTTTCAAAGACATTGGCGGTCAGTGGGGCATATTCTGGAGTATCTTTGGTATAAGGTGGGTTTTGGGAGATTAAAATTAGCCGTTTCTAGTAGCGATTTGGTTTTAAAATTACTTCACACTCTTTAGAACAGGGATATTTAATTGATAAGGATTAGGATGGTAGTTAGAGGAAATATACAAACATAGGTACAGAGAGGGGATGGGCAAACAACAGTGATAAATGAAAAATATAAAATAATCCAAATTGCACTCGGCATTCGAGCTTCTCTACTGTATGGCAAACTTGACCCCTTGAACCCCTCATAGCCATAAATGTGGTAGGGGGAAGGGGGAAGGGATTATGGTAAGTGGAATCATGAGTAAATAATTTATCATTTATTTGTCAATTGATGTTAGTTTACTATTTTTAAATATTGTTCAAATTTGAAAGTGATTTGTGTTTGCAAATTAGTAAGTTTAGTGAAATCAAAGGAAAAATGGCACCAAACAGCTATATTAATTAAATTAAATTAATTTAGTTCAGTGAAAGAGTACAATCAATTTTAATTGAATAGTATAGCTGCTATAAAAGGACTAATGATTCACTATAATTTGATAATACAAAAACAATTATGGCACAATGTTACTTCAGTGTGGTAAGAAAGATTTTCTTGCTAATTATCAGCGTATGGAAGAGAAAAAGTTCCTCCCTCTTTCTGCCTGTTCTTGTGAGGATACTGTGCATGTGTGTCGGATTGGACAGACAAAATGGGTGCTTGTCTCCCTTCCCTCCACTCTGGGGTCTACTGCTGATTACAGACACAGCTAGTCTATGATCGAATGCACAATAGAGCAATGCATACATTGGAATGTAGCAAAACAAGGTCACATCTAAATACAATCTGTTCTGCAGCTGTAGTCACAAAAAGTGATGCATCACAAACTATTCGTGAAATAAGGTTATTTTAAAATTAGTATATTTTTGAAGGGTAAGTATCATTGTGCCTACACACACAACGCAACCATTTTCAAAGATAAAGACAAGTATCTTCGGATGAGAATGTTGTATTATCAATCTGACGATGAAGACCAATTTTTTTTTAATTCTATTAAAACATTTCATTCATTATAACATAATTATCCAAATTAGTATAACTTACCACAATTAAAATATCCTACAACATAGTTTTTAATAAAGTGAGAAATGATTTTAAAAACAAAACACAAAAAAGTCTTATTATTTTGATGTATATAAAAAAATTATTATTTCTCATAATGTACTAAGTATGAATCTTTCTCAACCATTAGTTCTACAAACTCCTAAACTATACACATGGCAACACTTTAATAACTCTTTTGTTAAAAGTGGTGCCGCTAAATGTGATGCCGAGATCACGATCAACTTATCATTCACTAACTTTCATGTAACCTAGGGTAACATAAAGGTTCTCCTTGTGTTTTAAAATAAAAACCATCATGATGCAGTTAGCTTAACGTTATCTTAACTTAAGGGTTGTCCAAGGAGAACATTCACATTAAGTGAAGGTATCACATGTTCAAACTAGCCAATCATGTCGCGAGAGATGTAAACAGGGCTATTTAGTGCTTCATTTGTTTGTTTACGGTATGCAGACGAATTCTTTGGCACACTTTATTCTGCATTTCGTAAACGCTAAAACGTTGTAGCCTTTTGTTTCATTTTATTTTGTAGATCCAGTAAGCTTTTATTGCACGTACTCCAAATGATTGTTTTTCATTTTGCTGAAGAATTTCTTTTCAAAACTTCCAAATACATTGTCTGTGTTTTTCTTGAGTTATTGCATTAATTTATGTTAATCCTAATCATACACTAGTTTATTTGCGTTACATGGACGTTGTGTTGATCGTGATCCCGGTATAAGGATGAAAACATAATAGATATGTTATTGGTGTGATGGTATTTGGGAACTCACCTTCAGTAGCTTCAGTCTTTTGATTTGATCTTCTACTGTCGCCTTATGACTCCTTACACGCTGTTCCACTGAAGTGTTGCCCTCCTTGTTACAAAGCTCCTCGATGTCTTGCTGAAACTGCCTGAGTACCAGAGGGGGTATTTAAAATATAATGTAATATTTTAGCAATGGGCAGAAATGGTAATAGTAAGAGAGTTGAGAGTGAAATAAGAGATTAAAGTGTTGTTTTTTCCCATTTATTTGAGCTATTTAACATGTACTTTCTGAACCGAATGATTATATAGCAGACGACTTGTAAACTAGCTTAAATCTAGAACCGAAAACAGCTAGACCCAGGCCATTAGTTCATCACTGTGAAAGGGGAAACCCAAAATTTTCACCAAAGATAATTTTTTCGGCCATGTCAGGAATCAAACCCAGGACTCTTAACTAAATAGAGACACACACTACTGAGCTGAGCTGAGGTGTTGGACAGTAGATTAAAGTGAAAGCTCACAATTTAAAGAATTACTTTGACTACAATGTGATGTACTAGGAACTTAAACGCATGTTTTTAATTAGAAATATTCTTCAATTTACTTAAAAATGGACATTGATAACTAGAATAACAATAATAATAATTTAGCACTGCGTCTTACTACCCGTTCGGGTTATACGCTTTAAAGTACTAATTACGCTAATGGATTACAAATTGGGAAGGTTGAATTAGAGGAGTGAACCTGCATTTGCATGGAGGGAGAGTGGAAAACCATTTAGGACCAATAATTGAGAATAATTGAGAAAATTTAACATTTAGAGGTTGGTATTATGTGGGAAATCGTACAGTTCCTGTCTCTTGAGGTTTCGTGTTCATTTTCAAAGATTTATTATCTTGTGATTTGTGAACTTTTAAATTTAAAACCATGTACAAAGCTAGTTTATTTTTTCTTATAAATAGATTTAAAAGTTTCTTGAACAAGTTGTATGTGATTTACCATGCATCTACTAAAAACGCAGAGAGCTTATGGTTTGTGCATAAATGCTGGAAACTCGGGTTTCTAAAGTAGGTCGAATTCTGTCCACTAGATGGGTTGCCTCAAGGTACAGCACTGTTGCTGCAGTATGGCAAAATATGAAGCGTTAGTTTTACATTTTGAAGAGGCCAAAGAAGACAAGACTAGAGAAAAAAAGGATCGGGCTATGTATGAATGCCTGCTGAGGAGAATAACTTCAGTTGAGTTCATTTTAGAACTTGGATTGATGTTTGATGCTCTTTAGGAATTGGTAGAACTAAACCTTGACCTACAAGAAAGAAATATGGATCTTTACAAAGCTCACATCAAAGTCAAAAGTATAATTGAAGTTTTGGGAAGAGAAGTGAATTTACAGGTCCAACATACAAAAAGTCTCTTGAAGCCACCACAAATCTGAAGTTTGGTGGTGTTGTTCTCCAAAAAGCAGAGTAGATGACCTTCCAATTTCTTAAAGTGATTTTTATGAGAGCTTGAAGAACTCTGTCCAAAAAA
The DNA here is from genome assembly GCA_039000515.1 of Timema cristinae. Lineage (NCBI taxonomy): Eukaryota > Metazoa > Arthropoda > Insecta > Phasmatodea > Timematidae > Timema > Timema cristinae. The sequence continues at coordinate 609,035 of JBCFYV010011164.1, forward strand.
GACTCCTTTATAGTAGTGATGTGGAAATAGCAAGGTTTGCTATAATTTTAGATTCTAGGAAATGGCCAACAGGGATAAAAGACAACAAACATCCTTTGTGGAGAAAAAGAAATCTCTGAACCGTCCAAAATGGTTTCAACTCAATGAGAGGGAAATGATTCGCGATTTCATGGAATATTCAAAATCATCTGACTTGATGCCTATAAAGTTCCTTCAACTTAAGAACGTAATACACACAATTCCAGTGTCATCAAGTGAGTGTGAGAGGGTTTTTTCACAAATGAACTTGATTGTAACACCAGACAGGGATGCTCTTTTGGCGGACATCATAAAAAACCTCATGTTCATCAGGATTGTTGGACATAGACACTAAGAGCAAGGCAAGGAAAAGGGATCAATAAGCAGTAGAAATGGCAAATCTGTGCAAAATATTTTGATTAACAGTTTATCAGTATTAAACGTATATTCAGTTAACTTAAACTAAACAGATTTGTGGCTGGTTAGTAGAATAGCTTTGTAATTATTGTAGTTGAAGTTTGTAGTTTCTTACTTTTTTTTTTAATTTTCACTAGTTATTAAAATCACGTTTTTTTTTTTTTTCCAAACTTTGTTCCTCGCATGTCCCCATAAGTCTCAGTTAAACTGAATTTTATCAAGTAGTGGGGTATTTTAGGAGTTGTAAAAATCAATGGGAGGTTAAGGAGAGACACAGGAAAGGGAAACACTTCGGTTATGGGACTGCTTTAAAATATAGAGATTAGATAAGAGTTCCAACACTTTTTTTTTAGAAAAAAACCCTGTTAATACTTAAAAATTAACATTAATAATATAGTATTATTATTATTAGCACCGCGTTTTACTACCCATTCGGGTTATACGCACTTACGCTAATGTGTAATGGAAGGGTGATTGTGAGATGAAATGAAGGACCTACAGTTTAACGTGGAATCCGAACCACGGTGGAGGCCTGGCATTCCCCACATTCACAAGATGTCTTGTCAGAGGTGAAGGAAGGGTTTGGTAATCATATAAATCTGTGCCGGGACTGAGGATTGAACCCCGGCCGCCAGCACAGAAGTCTGACACCTTACCCCTAGACCACCAGGTCACCTAATAATATAGTAAAATGTTATCATTGTTGATTGCAAAAAAACATATTTATATTTTCTAAAAGGTTCTCCAGATACCAATTCATAAAAAATCAAGGAATAGTTAGTTATAAAATGAATAATTGTATAAGGAACAGTCAATGGTATAATATATGAGTGTAGCAGAGGCAGGAAACAGTAATAATGAGAAAGACCTTGCTAGTTAGTAAAATTGTTTAAACCATCAAATGTGAGCATATATCATAGCTATTATTTGTAATATATATTTAGAGGAAGATAAAGGAAAGGTGGATAGAAAACATATAAGAGGGAACGAACACAACATGGCTGTTACAATGAGAAGAATACAGTTCATGCTTTACATTGCTGCCACTGGATAAAGAGTAATGCCTGCCTCTTTTCTATCCGCCTTTCCTGTACCTTCTTCCAAATATATATTAACAAATTATCTCAAAAAGCAAAAAGAGGTTATTCTTAAAAAGTTTTATTATAGTAACTTTCCAACACTTTAGAAACATCACTGAAATACAAGGAAATAATTCAAATAATTTAAATAATTTGTTTAGATACCTTCTGTGAATTCAAAGTTTAACTAACACCTACCGATCTTGGTGGCGTAGTTAGCTAACACGCTGGTTTTGTGTTGAGCTAGACTGTCAACGACGAGGACATCGAGGTTTGAATCTCGATTGGGGGGATTCCTAAATGGTTTTCCACTCTCCTTCCCCGCAAATGCGGATTCACTTCCTGTAAATTCAACCTTCCCAATTTCTAACACATTAGTGTAATTAGTATTTAAGTGCATAACCCAAACGGGTAGTAAGACGCGGTGCTAAATAAATAAACTAACAATTTTCACTATTCCTATTTTTAATGTACTAAAAAATAAAACTATAGTTATATTATTTTTTAAATCATGATAATTGGTAGGTATTAGATGATACATTAGTAGATATTTGGTTTCATAAAGATAACCATGTGGTATGTTTTTGCCAGGAGCAGCTTATTTATCATCCACCCAACTATTTACCGATAAAAAGCTGTTCACCTTCTGACCTTGGATTATTTCCACCCCAACAACACTCACACCTTCTCCCCTAGAGGATTATGATGCTACTATTACGACTCTTTTCTCATAAAGCACTATCATATTCTTAAGCATGATCTATTATATAAGTGCCAGGTCGCCACCGTGGTTCGGATTCCACGTTAAACTGTAGGTCCTTCATTTCATCTCACAATCACCCTACCATTACACATTAGCGTAAGTGCGTATAACCCGAACGGGTAGTAAGACGCGGTACTAATAATAATAGTAATATAAGTGAACAGCATCGGTGGTTGCATGGTAGTAGACTAGATTGCCGATCACGGGTAGATTAAGGTTCAAATCTTGGTCGGGTGTACTGTGGGTGATTTTTCCAAAATGGTTTTCCACTCTCCCTCCACACAAGTGCAAATTTAACCTTCCTTATCCCTAAGATCATTAGTGTAATTAGTACAGGGTTCCTACAGTATTTGTAAAAATATTCTCCCTGACTTTTCCCTGACTTTCCCTGACTATTTTCCCAAGTTCCCTGACCAATTTCTCATAAAATTTCCATTATAACTTTACGGTACTATACACGTGAAAATATTAATTTAAATAAATTTATTTCGGCCTCCTCCCCCCTTACAGCCGACCTTGCCTCACCTCTCATGGAAGAATAAGAAAGCAGACATCTTGCCAATCAGTTGAGGGAAAATGATGGAAAAATAATCCCTATCAAAAATTTGTAACAAACTTGATTCCCTTTGGTATCATGTGCAGAAATACGTATTAAATAACAGGCCACTAAGAACATACTAAAGAGTTTGGTATCATTACAGTTTTATTTTACCTAAACTGTACATTTCCTGAACTGAATAGCTTACAACAGGAACTCTGTCTGCTTTCATATTATTCATGTCTCAAGTCAATTTTATTTTTATTAAAATTATCACTATAGTCATACAATAAGAAACTATGTTATATTTAATAAAGTGAAGCTTGCTTCTTCTTCAGTTCTTGCAACTCCACGTCTATTGCTTCTCGTTTCTCTTCAGTTGCCATCATTAATTTTTTTCTTTCTCCTTCTAAATCTTTAACTTGTATATCTAATTTCCTCTTTTCTGCCTTCTTCTTGTCTTTTTCACTTTTTTCTTGCTTCTTCATCTCTAAGTATTCATGATAGCGTTTCCGAGCACCTCTCACGTAATCCAACATCTTTTTGCTAATGTGTATATTTTTAATCCCTCCTGCTTCTTGTATCTCATCATGAATGTGACGCTGTGCAATGACTGTCTTTTCATGCATGTTTTCAACCAGTAAAGATTTATTGACTGAAAAACCACCTTCAACAGTTGCATTCCCATGCGACAAGACAAGGCAAATCTTTATTACTTCCCAAAGATGTTTGTAGTTTGCTTCTCCTATTAGAAAGCTACCATAAATAGTGTCAAGTCCTACTTCATCACTAAACTGATCACAAGGACGAAATATTTCTTGAAGCTCAGATTTTTTGAGGTTGCAAAAATGCAAGTATTCTTTCTTGGCATTTTCAGCCAGAACATCATTTATGATGTTGGCATGGTTGAGTTCCTCCAAAAGAAAAGAAAATCTCTTCTGGGCCAGTTGAGGTGAATGTTGAATAACACAAGAATCCAATGAAGACAAACCTCTCACAGCTTTCTGTTTTAAGGGACTTTTTTCTTGTAGTTTTGCAATCATGGTGGTTAACATACTGCGGCACTCATGTATAAATTCTAATTTTTGTCTTTCTGTTACTGTGATCGCAGTTTCTCCTAACAAACGTTTTGTTGCAAATCCTATATCAATATTTTTGCTAAGGATCAAATTTTCTGATTTTTTTGTGTCAATAGACAGTAACTTTGGACCCGTGCACTTCATAAGATCAGGTTTCACACAACGATTCATAAGGTATCTTAGAAGTTTCTCTACAGCTTCAAAAAGATATGGAGTCATTGGTTTTGATGTCTGGAACCGTTGCAGGAAAGGCTGACATTCATCTGCAATTGTCTTGCAGAACGCTAGTTTACACTTTAGGAATGGATCACAGGCTGCTCTTTTCAGTGTCTCTACAGGTTTTGTTTTAGGAAGTTTTGCTTCTTTGAGAAACTTAATAACATGGTCCCAAATTTGTAATGCCCTTTGAAAGCACTTCGCATTCTCTTACCAACGCACACCACAGAACTTCAATGGAAAAGTTGTACACCCTGTCAACTGGTGAACAATGCTCGACGAGCTGGAGAGTCAGTGAACAGGTAGTACATGTGACGTAATAAGCTACTTATATCCCAATCAACAGACTCTACTCCTGTTCTCAAGGAACCATGAACAACATGAAGCCCACATGTTCCCAGATTTAGCAAACTACATACTTCATTGTCTGTTACAGATTTGAGGTGTTCCTGAAGAAGTGTTATAAACTTTAAATTGACATTTGGGCCATCCATTGACACTTGTATCAACTTAGAGAGTGGAAGAGGAGAAATACCATCCAGAAAATGCTTCAGTAATTCTTCAGCAGTGCTCCTATCGAAAAACACACTGTTTAAGTAACGACTGATGACTTTATGATTTTCCTTGTCCCAGAATCTAATTACAATGTCCATCTGTCCTCTTTGAATAACTTTATTCAATGCCTCATCAAAACAAATTACAAAGTTGTTACATGATTTTAGGCGGTCCAGTAAATTATTATGAAAGAATGGAGCCAAGCCATGCACAATGAAGTATGCAGCCTTGTCTCCACCAAGGGTAAAGGCATTGGCAATGGAACACTCGGGAAACATCAATTGAAAAATTGTACTTAAATTATTGCACGAATTGAAAGACATTTTTTTGTCAACAACTTGCATAGCCCAAATGACTTCCGCCTTAGTTATATCATCTTTTATAACAAAAGTGTTATGGTTTCTTTGAGGCACTACACTAATTTCACTTTTAGCAACAGCTTCCTTCTGCGACGTTACGATTTTCGATGAAACAGAAAAACTCTTCGAGCAACCAGCAGAATCATCACTAGGTAGAATGTCTTTGTGTGCCAGAGATTCTCTTGAAACTGGGGAGCTCGATGAACCTGAATCACTTGACTTTTTTGAAAAAAAAGTCAACAGAGAGCGTTGATTTGTCAAAGTTTCAAGAGTTTTGATATGAGTTGGTCCTTTTGCATGGGAAGCTAATGCTTGCTTTCCCATATTACTTAAGTTTATAATTTTTTTGCACACTTTACAAAATGCCTGCAGCTTATTACTTTCAACACCACTTATCCAGTATGAGAATTCAGGAAAATGCTCTGGGCTTAGCCAGAGCTGGTTAAAAACGGTTTTTTTGTTAGACATTGCTGGTGTAGTCTAATCAGTCCTGGTGCACTGTATCAAACTATAACGATGACAAACCTTGAACAAGAACAAAAACAAGTGATCACTAAAGTTAAAAGAATTGTCATGTGCAGGCTAGGAGACCTCTGCGTTCACATTCTGAAATAAAATGCTACCAAAACTTGTGTTAGGGCAAGTTTGAGCATGGTAAGTGCCCCTCAGCTTTCTTCATTGGGGCAGTGGCTTATGACGCAGTAAATAGAAAAAATATTTTCTTTGTTTTTTCTAAGTGTGACATGAAGACATGAATTGTCATTTCCCTGACTTTCCCTGACCTTTTTAAAGCTTCCCTGACTTTCCCTGACTATTATTTTTTTCCCTGACTTTCCCTGACTTTCCAGAGCGTAGGAACCCTGGTATAACACAAACAGGTAATAAGATGCAATGCTATAAAAACATAAAAAATAAATATTTATATAAAATACAAGTGCCTTGACCTGTTTTGTTCTTCCAAATGACAGATTATGCTGTGGAGCTCCAAATGAGGCAGAACCTCTAGATTAACCTTGGAGCCATATATTATTGTCTGGGAGAACAAGTCTTCATTATCCAAACGGTCTTTATCAGCAGATTCCATAAGTTCACTGTCTCTGTTGATAGTTTACATGTTATATTATTATATAAAACTTTCAACAATCTTTCAATTATTTACCCAAATCTAAAGATATATGAAAATGAAATAAATATATATAATTTGGTTTGCTTTCCTTAACAGAATCATTTTAACATTATAAATTGTATACTATCAAATAACTCATAAAATACCATAGCCCGAAAATAAGCATTTGTACAGAACAAAATAAATTTGTTATTAATGTTTTATTGAGTTAAGTTTAATTAATTGCTGCTCTTTGTAACTAAATGTGTAATTTCACTGTACATAATTTAAGTTGGCATTACACTTGCAATCCTGCATCAACATGTGAGAATGTAAAGGTCACTCTAGCCACTATGCTAGATCTTCAAACACTAAGGGCCAGTGTCATAGTCAGACTGAATCTGCCTCAAGTGCAGCGCTATACGAAATACAGGACGACAATTATCTAGACCAGAATGAAATGGACCAGTTTCATAGTCAAACTTTGTACACCTAAAGTTACAAAGCTTATCCAATCAAAATATCGTGAGCTTAAATGCTCAATTTATGGTCAATTAATTTAGTTCTGAGCTGTTGTATACATTGCAAATTAATATTCATGTGGAAAAAAACCTCAAGTAATTGAATTGTAAGTTGTAATAGTAACTTAATTTATCATTTAAAATTAAATACTAGAAAAAATTGTGCAATAAAACAATTTCAAGTCATTTTAGTGCACAAAGTTATGTACGGTATATATAACCATAATATAATAATTTTTCATTCATAAAACGAGCAAACTTTGATTCAACTTTGAGAATATTTCGTATGTTCGATCTGCGTTTGCTTCGAACTGAAAAAGTGGACTTCGCACACCTTTAATACATAATAAAGTTTATTCACCAAACAAATCAGTTATTTTCAATCAGAAATAGCAAAATATTATTAGTATTATATTACTCAATTAATATCTCCTTACACAAAGAAAGGACATCATAGAAGCGAAAATCTTTAAATACATTTTTTTTTACAACTATTTAAGCACAATATAATAGAGTTAACTTACGAAGTGTCATGGCCATTATCGTGAGGTTGAATTGACAGCTGTCTTAAACTGGATGAATTTCTTCTCATTTTGTTGAGTATCATTTTAAAAAATGCTCGAGTTGTATCTCGTGAAGATGTCTACATGATGAAAACAAAATACAAAATGAAAATTACCAAATAGTAAACAAATCCAGACCTCTTCAGTGACTGGTCAGAGATGATACTTGCAAATCTATAAAAAAAAACTGGTGTGATCAAAGTTTGAGCCTATTCAAGTAAGAATGTGTATTATTAATTATTACCTAGATACAGTATTTCAATAAGTAATTTTTTTATAGTAAGATTAGATAAGCAGTCTTAAATATGCTGTAATGGATAGAGTTGGTTGTGTTGTGTAATGATATCACCTTATGTTAAGAAAGGTATATTCATCACATTGTTTGTTTGTAAGCAGGTTGTGGCCCATCAAGTAGGTGATATAGTGTAGACACAAAGCCATCAAATAACAGTAAGGGAATAAATGAAAAGTATTTAGCAACACGGGTGACCTGGTGGTTTAGGGGTAAGGTGTCAGACTTCTGTGCTGGCGGCCGGGGTTCAATCCTCGGTCCCGGCACAGATTTATCTGATTTTCAAACCCTTCCTTCACCTCTGACAAGACATCTTGTGAATGTGGGGAATGCCAGGCCGCCACCGTGGTTCGGATTCCACGTTAAACTGTAGGTCCTTCATTTCATCTCACAATCACCCTACCATTACACATTAGCGTAAGTGCGTATAACCTGAATGGGTAGTAAGACGCGCAGCTAATAATAATAATAATTTAGCAACAAACACACCAAGCACCGATTTTTTAAATTTTTTTGTGTTGTTGTTGTTGTTGAGAGCGCTCGCCGCTAATTTGTCGTTCTTGGCCTAAGCGCTCAAAAGCACTCGCTGTATTCCAGTACTCTCTAATCTATTTGTCGGGCTATTTACTAACTATTTTATATTTAGTTGTTATTTTTGAATCTAGAGGTATATCTCGTATGAAATTAATTAATTTCTTAGCGTTGTTAGTTTAACTGTTAGTTTTGCTTTAGAATGGCCTCCTAAAAAGTTGATATGATTGTTTTGGAGCTCAATAAATATGTATCTGGCAGTGAATCTGATATTTCTGACGATATTGATATTGAGTGTAATAATGATAATTAATATCCTGAATTATTTGATAAAAGTGATGGTGACCTGGAAAACAATTTAAATGGGGGTGGTAATCGTGCTGGTGCTGCAAGGTGTTTTCAACCACCTTTGTTGATATTTACTGACAGGCTACAATTTGATGTTCCAAACAAATACGTGGGAAATACTGGTCCTGTGCATGACTTACCTGTAGGTTCCAATGAACTATGTTATACAAAAATAGTGATTGGTAATAACGTTTTTCCCTAGGTTGCCAAAAATACAAATAAATATTCCACATTGAGGCAATAAAAAATAGGTAAAGTGTATCAAGAGTGGTATGAAACTAACGCGAAAGAAATACTGGCCTACATAGGAGTATTGGATTTTATGGGTGTATTTGATTTACCAGAAACATCCAATAACTGGCACAACTCAGACATTGAATGCCCTGTAATTCCTAATTATATGACATACAAACGTTATAAGTGTCTTACAAAATATTTTCATGTCAGTGAGGTAACAGAAGAAAAGAAACCAGGGGAAGAGAGCCACGACATGCCCCAGTAAATAAGGCGTGTTCTTGATATTATAGACATGTTCAATAAATGTTTTAAGACCAGAAAAGAACTTGCTGTAGATGAAACAATTGTTGCATACAAGGGTCGTCACTACATAAAACAATATGTGAAGGCCAAACCAACAAAGTGTTAGTTCAAATATGGGTCCTCATGGATATGTTCTAAAAGCAAATGTGTATCTTGGCAAGACATAAAAACATGCTGTTGGGAAACCAAGTTGTACTGAATCTACTAGCATCACCATGTGTATTTTGACAGTTTCTGGCATATACTGCTCCAAAAACACAAACATATGGATGCTGCACCGCAAGGAGTGGCCTAAGGAACTTAAAAATCCCAAGAGCCTAAAACTGAAGAGAGGTGACAGCAAAGTACTGCAGTCAGGTAATGTGGCAACCACTGTGTGGCACAACAGGGATATTTGTGTTTTGTCAATCAATTGCGACCCTAGTGAAAGTATGCTCTAGTCAGGTAATGTGGCAACCACTGTGCGACACAACAGGGATATTTGTGTTTTGTCAATCAATTGCGACCCTAGTGAAAGTATGCCCTAGTCAGGTAATGTGGCAACCACTGTGCGACACAACAGGGATATTTGTGTTTTGTCAATCAATTGCGACCCTAGTGAAAGTATGCCCTAGTCAAGTAATGTGGCAACCACTGTGCGACACAACAGGGATATTTGTGTTTTGTCAATCAATTGCGACCCTAGTGAAAGTATGCCCTAGTCAAGTAATGTGGCAACCACTGTGCGACACAACAGGGATATTTGTGTTTTGTCAATCAATTGCGACCCTAGTGAAAGTATGCCCTAGTCAAGTAATGTGGCAACCACTGTGCGACACAACAGGGATATTTGTGTTTTGTCAATCAATTGCGACCCTAGTGAAAGTATGCCCTAGTCAAGTAATGTGGCAACCACTGTGCGACACAACAGGGATATTTGTGTTTTGTCAATCAATTGCGACCCTAGTGAAAGTATGCCCTAGTCAAGTAATGTGGCAACCACTGTGCGACACAACAGGGATATTTGTGTTTTGTCAATCAATTGCGACCCTAGTGAAAGTATGCCCTAGTCAAGTAATGTGGCAACCACTGTGCGACACAACAGGGATATTTGTGTTTTGTCAACCAATTGCGACCCTAGTGAAAGTATGCCCTAGTCAAGTATACCAAATTAATAGATGGTGTTGACAAAGCCGGCTGTATAAGAATATAATATTCTTTGGGCAAAAAAAAAAAAAACACAAAAAAATTGTGGCAATATTTGTTTGGATTTGTATTGAACTCTGCCATTGTTAACAGTTTCATAATCTATAATGAAACAAATCAACCAGCATAATCAAGACATGGATTTACTCAATCATTTAGACTTGCACTTTACAAGCAAGTGATAGGAAACTTTTCCTCGCACAAAAGAGATGGGAGTAGTGTCCGACCAAAGGTCATTTTTTTAACAGAAGCCGAAGCCAAACTTGTTTTCTTTTTCACCTTTGGCCAAAACTGAAGCTGAAGAAATCGCATAAATTGTGAAAAATCCCTATTTTTAAGTTTGATGCAATTTCTGTTGCATTTTAAATTTAAGATTGTGTTTATTTAAATAAAAGGTCACATTTTTTATTGTTGATAAAATAAAGAAGAGCACATTTATGAAAATGTGATACAAAATAATAAAAGACAAAATAAAAGTATAACAAAAATTTCAATCACTTCTTCCTCTTGGAAAAGTGACTAAATTATTTATTGCCATCCAGTCCTGTCCAAAAAAATTAACCAGTTATCTTTTTTGTATATAATAATTAATTACATTAGCCATAGTTTGAAGGTAAAAGTTCTTAATAAATCTGATAGTAACACTTGACTACAGTAAACACAGACCATGTGTCGCCACTACTGACTAGTCTACCGGCCGGGCGCCTAAATCCAACATGTAGTGAGCGACTTGTCACGTGACAGCTCCTGCACCATACCCACAAGCGTACATTAGGGAAGGTAAGTTAAAAGAACCTTCGGCTTCAGCAAAACCTTCGATCTGATTTTGGCCAAAGCCAAAACCGAATGTTCAATCAGGCACTAGTTGAGAGGAAGAGAAGCCTCCCAGTTTCTGTACCTTCACCAAAAATCTACATAAAAGAAAAGAGTTCCTTCAGGTCGAGGCATGGAAGTGTAAGAACTGTGACCTGCCCCTCTGCATAATTTATTGTTTTCTTGAATACCACCAGGAAACGGGAGTTGGAGTTGAAAACTAATTGTAAATATTAATTAAATAATTTGTTTAGACTATAATATGTAATTTCTAGTAATGTCAATGTGATCCCTAATATAATAAGTTGTTTATAAAAATTTCAACACAATTTGTTAATTACATCCTGAGCTGTTTATTATTATTGTTGTTGTTGTCATTATTATCATTATTATTATCATTATCATCATCATCCCTGTTGTTGTTATTGTTAGTGCCAAGTCTTACTACCCATTCGGGTTATACGCACTTACGCTAATGTGTAATGGTAGGATGATTGTGAGATGAAATGGAGGACCTACAGTTTAACGTGGAATCTGAACCACGGTGGAGGCCTGGCACTCCACACATTCACAAGTTGTGATTAATACACGTCTTGTCAGAGGTGAAGGAAGGGTTTGGCAATCAGATAGATCTGTGCCGGGACCGAGGATTGAACCCTGGCCGCCAGCACAGAAGTTTGACACCTTACCCCTAGACCACCAGGTCACCTTATTGCTTATAGCATGGACTTGTGTAAATTTTCATGTTATCAAAAATATAGGGGGATAGTGGTGGGGAACTGGGTTATTATACTAGGACCGGGAAAGGTTAAAGTGAGAGACAAGAGTCCTCTCTATGCTGTAAATAATTATGAGTGTGTTTAATCCATTGTGCTGCCATCTACAGATGTCCAAACCAACTGCCATTTTGTAAAGGTCTTTTCTTCAATTAACTACAAACATCCAACCACCAGAATGCAGTAATTTTAATGTATTTCTATCATTTTCTGATAAACACCAAACAACCAAGTGACACAGTTTCTTGCTTTAGCTACTCTATGTGTGTGTAAAAGTGTGTATGATTGATTCTTATAAGCTGTGTAATCCTTTTGGTGATACCAATTGTGGAATGGGAGAGGACAGGGAAGGATGAGAAGGATGTTTCTCAAGGTATTCAAACATACTATAGAAGCTATAGATGTTAAATTAAACTTATTCATAAAGGTATTGGGGATCATCATGGCACCAATTACAGTCTAAAGATAGACAAACAAAATCCACTTTGACAACGTTTTAGCTGGATATTTTAAACTGATCAACTATACTTAATAGAAGGTAGTTAAAAAATGTCTCTCTTTTTTCAAAATTGTTGGTGAAGGGACCCTTCATTTCCTTCACATAACAAGCTGCACTGATATGCTGGTAAAATATTTCAGATCATTGAATTGAAGGGAATGGTAAACGCATTTTATTAACATATCTGGTCCGCAACAGACCCAAAGTTAAACAGAGTCGACCATCAAGTACTGTAGTCAATATATGAGTGTTAGGAGAGAATTGGAGGACTTAACGGTTTGTGTAACCCAATTGAAGTTTCTGACATTAACATCCTTGGGATAAATTAAACTGAAGTTTAGACATTAAAGCTGGGAATATCTTAATTGCATTAGCTTTATTAGAATATCTGGGAATATTTTCTGGAAAAAAATTCAGACATTTATTTTGGAAAAAGTTTCAATTGAAATTTCCCAAATTTTCTGTAAACTAATAAGTTTGTTTTAATATACAGTACATACCTCACTCCAGTACGCCTGCATGAGGTGTTTGTAGATTACAAGGATTGTTTGTAGAATATACCTCACTCCAGTACTCCTGCATGAGGTGTTTGTAGGTTACAAGGATTGTTTGTAGAACATACCTCACTCCAGTACTCCTGCATGAGGTGTTTTAGATTACAAGGATTGTTTGTAGAACATACCTCACTCCAGTACTCCTGCACGAGGTGTTTGTAGATTACAAGGATTGTTTGTAGAACATACCTCACGCCAGTACTCCTGCATGAGGTGTTTGTAGATTACAAGGATTGTTTGTAGAACATACCTCACTCCAGTACTCCTGCATGAGGTGTTTGTAGATTACAAAGATTGTTTGTAGAACATACCTCACTCCAGTACTCCTGCATGAGGTGTTTGTAGATTACAAGGATTGTTTGTAGAACATACCTCACTCCAGTACTCTTGCATGAGGTGTTTGTAGATTACCAGGATTGTCTGTAGAATGTACCTCACTCCAGTACTCCTGCATGAGGTGTTTGTAGATTACAAGGATTGTTTGTAGAACATACCTCACTCCAGTACTCCTGCATGAGGTGTTTGTAGATTACAAGGATTGTTTGTAGAACATACCTCACTCCAGTACTCCTGCATGAGGTGTTTGTAGATTACAAGGATTGTTTGTAGAATATACCTCACTCCAGTACTCCTGCACGAGGTGTTTGTAGATTACAAGGATTGTTTGTAGAACATACCTCACTCCAGTACTCCTGCATGAGGTGTTTGTAGATTACCAGGATTGTCTGTAGAACATACCTCACTCCAGTACTCCTGCATGAGGTGTTTGTAGATTACCAGGATTGTCTGTAGAATTACCTCACTCCAGTACTCCTGCATGAGGTGTTTGTAGATTACAAGGATTGTTTGTAGAATATACCTCACTCCAGTACTCCTGCATGAGGTGTTTGTAGATTACAAGGATTGTTTGTAGAACATACCTCACTCCAGTACTCCTGCATGAGGTGTTTGTAGATTACAAGGATTGTTTGTAGAACATACCTCACTCCAGTACTCTTGCATGAGGTGTTTGTAGATTACAAGGATTGTTTGTAGAATATACCTCACTCCAGTACTACTGCATGGGGTGTTTGTAGATTACAAGGATTGTTTGTAGAACATACCTCACAGAAGTACTCCTGCATGAGGTGTTTTAGATTACAAGGATTGTTTGTAGACCGTACCTCGCTCCAGTACTCCTGCATGAGGTGTTTGTAGGTTACAAGGATTGTTTGTAGAACATACCTCACTCCAGTACTCCTGCATGAGGTGTTTGTAGGTTACAAGGATTGTTTGTAGAACATACCTCACTCCAGTACTCCTGCATGAGGTGTTTGTAGGTTACAAGGATTGTTTGTAGAACATACCTCACTCCAGTACTCCTGCATGAGGCGTTTGTAGGTTACAAGGATTGTTTGTAGAACGTACCTCGCTCCAGTATTCCTGCATGAGGTGTTTAAGCTTGTGTCTCCGACTAGTCTTGCACATGAAGAAACAACTCTGACACTGGTTGTATTTGAGACATTGGAGACACTGGTACCTCAGACCTGTCAGCGGATACATCTTGCATGTCCTACATTTCACATCGTGTATCACTGCACACAAGAGTACACATGTGACACTCTTGATATTAAAATTTGAGTTGTTGCTATGCTCTTAAGTATCCTGGTACAACTGGAGTAAAATATTTATATGACAAGAGGTTATTATATATTATATTTTCCTTGAAAACCCCGTAGTGGCCTACCTTTCAAACTTCCCATATGGACAGACTTAAATCCCTTGTATAAACCTTTTACTGTGTAGTGATCCTAATTTTTATATTTCATATTTTTTACAAATTTAAATATTTATTTTTTGGGTCTAATTTTTTATCTCTCTATTCAGCCATTTTGTTTTATTTAATTTAAATACTCTTTATATCATTCTATTTGGTAGCCACACTACACTGTGTTTATTCAATTGGTACTAACTTTTGGAAACTTTCCGTTATGACGTGTCCTCCTTTGTTCAGATATGAAGTCCTGACAAAGAAGGGTGTCATTCGTTCACTCTCGGCTGGAGACTTGAAGCGTGTGGACATTTTTTTGAAGAACCCATATTTATCAACATAATCTTCATATAATTTGCACTAAATATGTTATAGTTGCAGAGTTAGATGTAATAAATAAATGTAAAATAAAAAGTATTTTATTGAAATAAGATTATATTAGAATATCTGTAGAATTTACGTCTCAGAAGAGCAGCATAGTGGACATTATTTAATAAGTAATAACTTCAATAATATAATGAAATTGTCAGGCAATAGTCACATACACCATAAATGTTTCCCCCAAAAAGTGTGATGTTACACTAAACTGCAGAAAATGAAAAAAAAAATGTGTATTCAATATTTTTATTATAATGCTTTAGTGCGTGTTTGTCGACTACTAAGAGACCAACTTAAACTTAGTTATAATACAAGCGTCCCAAACGTGCTTCAAGACAACTTAAAAGTTTGTGTGTGAATACACAGCTTGGGTGGAGCGAATGGACAGAAGACAGTTAGTGTGATGGCTAAGATGAAGATGTGATTGTGATTTGTGGTGCTAATTTTGGTGCTAAGAAACTGTAGCTGTGGATATATGCATTGGGCAGCTGATAATTAAATAAAGAATTGTGTGTGTACTATGTAGTTTACTATTCTATATAGTTATGCTACATGGAAGAGATTAAGGAAATTTTACAATGATCAATTTTAGGTCTTGTTGAGGATTGAATCCAATACTCTATTACTGGCCGATGCTCTGAATGACTTAGCTAGGATATGTCAAATACTATCAGATTGTTTATTAAGTAGGCCAATTTATACTTATTTCCTTTAACTTTTCATTTGTAACTTTTGTTATAATATATATATATATATCACCTCATTTTACTACCTGTTCAGGTTATACACATATATACTAATTATTCTAATGGGGTAATGGTAAAGAAGAAACCAATATAGAGGTCATCTAACTGCATTTACATGGCAGGAGGAGGGGGGGATGTTTTTAGGAAAAACCACCCTCAGTAGACCTGACCGAGATTCAAACCTTTAACTCCCAGTCATCAGCAGGCCATTCTAACACAAGACCATTTGACCTCTTGGACACTGAAGCGGGTTTCATTTGTAATTGAGTAAATTTCTTGCTGTTAAGAGTTGAAAGCTATTTTAACACCAAATCTTAGCACCAAGAAGCTTACACTATTTAGCAACCTCAAAGGTTAGTCATAAAATGTAAGGCTTGAACTCAAAAACGTACAAACAAATATTTTCAACAAAATAAAGTTTCCATTTTATTGTTTATAATATGTTTATTGCTTGAAGCAAAGTCAAATTATACTAGAGGTGTGAAATATGTTTAAAGTTAAAAAAACTCTAAGTATATTGAAATACATTTTACAATAAATACGGTACATAATAGGCATTACAACTCGTAATTTTAAGTTCAGCCCATGAGTTATTGATGACAATCTGGTCTATCACTAGTTACAATGATTAACTTGAGCATGTTACTCCACCCCCAAAAACTCCACTCTAACCTTACCCTACCCCCACTATCTGTGAAAAATACAACAAAATGTATTAAAATCCTTTTTAAAAGAAAGTAATATTTTTTGGGGATAGAGAGAGTTCTCGATTATTTATATTTACTTTAATTTAAAATAAAACTAAAAAATGTTATAATGAAAACAAAAACCTATGTATAAAACACTTATATTCATTGGGAAGAAATATTGATTGTGTGTGTTTAGAATATACAATTAAGAAATAATTTAAGATTTAAAAAAAAATTTTTTTTATTTATTTGGGTGTTTAACATGCACTTTCTGAACCAAGTGATTATATAAGCACAGGTGAAATTCTATGAGCGAGAGATAAAGGGCCTCCCAATTTTGCTGGGAGAGGTATTTTCATATACCTTCCTGGGTTCTTTAAAATGCCACAATCGACATGGGACAATGGCTTTACTTTCCCTCTGAAGAAAGTTGTGCTACAGATTTTTATCGCTCAGGAAAAGTCTGTTGACCCCGGTTGGATCAAGTCCTGAGGCGAGCAGTCTACCCAAAGACCATCGAGGTAAACTATTTTTAAAAATAACGTGGAGAGCAAAGTTGAATAAAAGTAACATATTACATAATTATATTTTAAAGATAATAACAGTATTAGCAAAACAACAAAATACTAGAAGAAATTACAACTGATATTTTTTTAAAGTAAAGGTTATAATCAAAACAATAAAAAGTTATTTCAGTTCTTTGTGAAGCTTTTAGATATCCTTGGTATTCATGTGTTCATTACTGTTTAGTTTGGTTGTCAAAGAAGCAAGACAAATCGACCTTAAGAGTGCAACTTAAAATGTCTGGACATGCTGTGAATTGGTCACCCATGATCGAAGGGTTAAGGAGGAAGATAGTACAAGCATCTTAGGAAATATTAAACCACAATGTCACGAAGATAGAAATGGAAAGTCATATGGGGAACTACCCCCAGTGCACCTAACTGAGGTTCAAAACAAATACGTCTTCACCAATTATGAGTGATGACCAATTGCAATGCAAGTCTAACGTCACAGACCACTGAACCACTGATGTGGAGATATGATTATTACTCACCCTTCTCTGCTGCTTTCATTCTATGGAATGTAGGCAACCAATGTAGAAGTTGGGGTTCATGAAGAAGCCAAGTAATGAATATATCTTCAGTAACTCCTAGCGTTCCTTGAGACTGTGATATAACAGATAAGGGCATGATTATAAGGAGCGCGGACAGTTTCATTTACAATCAGAATAGTGAGAAGTGACAAATCTTAAAACATAATACCATCAGCTGGGATGAGCTGGTAAGCAGGGCTATAGTATCAGTATACAAGCCTTTGACTCAGGCTCCAAATGGCTAAAGTATATTAATTAATAATACCAAATTTACTGCAGTAAAATGCTTCAATACAAATTACATCATGGGAAACTTCTTTGGCATTGCGAATTTATATTTGAATAAATTTGTCAATCCAAATTACAAATATTGGTCATAAAGAGTAAAAAAGAAGTATAAAATTAAAATGATGTAGTTAGCCTACCATATATTGTTAATATAATACATTTTTATTTTGAAGCTGGAGTCAGTACAGTGTTAATAATAACTTCGACTCCTCGGCCCTGCAGTGAAGTGAGGTAAATCTTGTCTAATTAATAGTCTAACAGATAATTGATTACCTGTTGAAAGCAAATGTCAACTGCTTCAGGCACTAAATCACTTCCAAAAGCACAGGCCTCAGATAAATATTCTGCGATTTGTGTGAAATTTATTAAAAGGTTTTCCAACTTTTTCCTTGAAATACACCTGTTGTGGTCTGCAAGTTGCCCAAACATATATTGATACTTTTCTCTGAGCCGAGCAGAGCACAATACCACAAGAACGAGCTTGGTTGAAAGAACCTGTAACGTTCCCTCACGCTTCCTGTGGGGAAAAAAAAAACTAATTTTGAATCTTGTTGTTGAATGGCTGAATCATAACAGAGAAATTTATACTAAAAAAATCACTTTGTAGCCTTAAATTTAGTTGGACCTATGTTGGTACAATATCAAGCATGATTGGTGGTGATGTAAACTGTAAAAATAGTATGCATAAGCATTTTTTGAAGAAAAACTCTTTTTTTATAAACTAGATTATCTATAATCTAAAGATTAGATGGATGTGCTTCATTTCAAAATTAAATGGCTGGCTCTTATCTCAAAATAACTAGATACTGTACTTACAGAAGTCAGAAATTTAATCATGATCAATGGGAATTTATTATTATTATTGCTGTTATTGTTGTTATTATTGTTATTGTTGTTATTATTGTTGTTGCTGTTATCATTGTTATTCTTATTACTTATTTAGCATCATGTCTTACTACCCATTTGGGTTATACGCTTAAGTACTAGTTACACTAATCGGTTAGGAATTGGGTAGGTTGAATATAGAGGAAGTGAACCCACATTTGTGTGGAGGGAGAGTATAAAACCATTTAGAAACTACTCTCCTCCCCCCCCCCCCCCAGTTCACCCAACCGAGATTCGAGCCTCAGTTTCCTGTCCCCAGTAGCCTAGCTCATCACGAAAAGAGCATTAGCTAACTATGCCAGCAAGGCGGGTATTTTTTTAAAAATCTTTATACTTTATCGCATGTTTGGATTCAATTTAAGAATGTGTTCACTGCATCATTTAATTATGATATTTTTACAAAATCAACACAAATAAAAAGTAAAGACAAATTTGTTAAGTATATAATTTTTGAAAAATATTTTTGTTCTTAAGAATATTTTAAATGATAAAAATGTAATATATTTTTCACAATAAAATAAATTAATGGTGACCATGACTATGTAATTAAACATGGCGACAAGAAGAAAAAAAGATTTTATTTTAAATTAGTACAAATTGTGTTGAGGCTTACAACTCAGGATTAACTTAGGAGTCACACAATGACATTTAATGCAATTATATTTTATGTTTTAAAGAAATAAGATGACTGTATTCTATAACAAATTAAAGGGAAATTCACGACCAATATGCCGACACATTCTGAACTTATGAAGTTTCAAAAAAGACTGGAGATAGGTGTCATGGTTTACAACACACCCTGACAATAGAACTGTCTTATTGCAGCCTGGTTGCCTTAACTAATTTTTTATTGTAGAATTAAAATTTATAGGGAATTAAGTGGAGTATTAAGAAGATAACTAACAAATAATTTAAGGGGAGTTTACTAATAATTTATTTTTGAACATTTGAATTTTGTTGGATATGAATTAGTAGTTTGGTTTAGAATTGATATATATATATATATTATAGTTTTTACTGTGATTAACAATATGATGTTTGTTTGTTTGTTTTTATGAGGAAAACTACCTGCTTCAGTGGACACATGGTCTAAGGCGATAATCTTGCAATATACTAGACTGATGATGACAGGGGGGATCATGGTTTGATTCATGTCGTACTGAGAGTAGTTTTTTCTGAATGGTTTCCCTCTCTTTCTCTCATCAAATGTGGGTACACTTCCTTTAAATTCAGTCATCCTCGTCCCTAACCCATTAGCGTAATTAGTACATAAATTACATCCTGAATTGGTAGTAAGACACGGTGGTTAAAGATGAGGTAGCTAGAGCATTGCACCAATATTATTCAAAATAATAGAATTGCAAATGTTGGCATTAATTGCTGTTGCAACAAGAAACAAAAAGAGTTAAAAACAATACTAAACTTATTTTAATATGTTTTATATATCACACCATATGTTGTTCAGCTGTTCAGTTTGAAAATGACATTCAGACAGGTAAGTTAAGAAGTCTTTTTTCTAGAGTTGATTGTGGTACTTTAAATTATTTAATAGATCTTCTAAAAGGTTATTCAACAATGTAGGCGGTTGAATAAATATTTTTTCTCAAGCTTCTCTCATTGAACATAGATATCATTAGAAGCTTATAAAATGGTAAATTTGGGCTATAAGCTTTTTTTTTAATACAAATTAAGGTTGCCCTGATGGTGAAACCCAGTGTTAATAACAACAATACACCATTAATTTGTAACAAATTCAGATATTTTTTAAACCCCTTTAGTTCAAATGCCATGTGTGAGACAAAGCACACCAAATGTTAACAACCTAAATTAATCAATCTCATCATCATAATTAGCCAACAAAGACAATTCTTGTTCAATGTACAAACTTATGAGTGATTTGAGACACTCTTGGGTCATTGTATTACTTAGTTTATATTTATATACTCAAAAAGAATGTTGACTTTGTATGTATTTATATTTACAACATTTTGAACTTTTACCACCTGAATTGTTGTTTAATGTGAAATATATATAAAATCTGTATCTTAAAACTCATAGAATATATCAGGAAATTAAAGTAAAACAAAACGCAATTTTAAATAATATATAAAAGAGCATAATTGTTTTAAGGTTTATTCTGGCAAGAGGCTTGTACATTTCCTTGGAAGTCAAAGAGTGTTGCCTATTTTCTGAGAATATCATATATCTCAAATAGATTGCATCCTGTTGACGAGCGAGCATGGTGCGACCGATAGACCTTCCTGGCTGGTGGGATATCGAGATCAGCAAGTTTAGGTGAGAGAATAAGACCTGGTTTAGTGTTTGAAGCCATGCTGAGTGCATGGGGGTCGGTATCTAGCAACAACTGACTAAACGACGAATAAAATGTGATCTGTTGGTTCACCCCCGCTGGAGGGTCGATCGCAGGTCTATAGCATCACGGGAGATCTACTGGGTTACTTATGTAGTAGTTTAGTCATCTGAATAGATTAATAAATATACATTATTGGACTAACACTCAAGTCTCACTCCCACGAACCACCCATTCCAACTTCTACTGCTTGGGGTCCATCCCAACCATGTAAGGCCCTACGGGGCCGCGGTAGTGTTAAAAAAAAGTATTAGGTTGCTGAACGGCACCAAATAAAGTAGTGAGTACCATACAATAGTATTGTCAACAGTGAATATATGGGGATTTACATATATATATATATAAACAAATATATAGGTGTGCCTACGCACAGCCTGCACACACACATGGATAATGTGTGTATATATTTGCACAGATTATTGCTTTTTATAATTACCTATCATAAATGTTGAACAACAAATTGATCATGAGTTCTGTAACCAAGCCCACATCGAACTGGCAGGAGGTTTCTTTCTGTGCAGCAAAAAATACATCAAACAGAATAGCTTCGAGCTCACTGCATTCCAAAACTATCTTATTCTCCATCGATTTAAAACCATGTCGTTCAAACACCCCGGCAATCAGACCAAGACGAATATGGTGCACTGTAAAATAGTACAAGTATAACTAAATAGTACATAATGGAGCATAATGAACCATAATTATGGCAACTCTGTTTTTAGCACCGCTTTTTACTTCGGGTTATATGCATATGTATTAATTATGCTAGAGGTATTAAGGATAAGGAAGGTTATATTTATAGGAAGTGTACACGTATTTGCACAAGCGAGAGTGGAAAACCATTTAGGAAAAACCACCCTCAGTACACCCGACAGAGATTCGAACCTCGATCTCCCCATCATCGGCAGTCTAGTCTACTGAGAGAGTAGCGCCTTAGACTACGCTGCCACGAAGTGGGTAGGTTATCTCTGTTATCAATTAGTTATTTTAAAAAGAGCTGCTTTATTTAATAATTTATTTTAAATATTGGAGTACCTAGTTTATTTATATTCAAAAATAACGTTAGCTTATGTATAAGTATTATAACTGTAATAAATTCAAATTACACTCAAAAGTTTTAATCAAACCACCTTGCTTGTAATAAAGAGTTTTTAAGTATTTAAAAACATAATTATTTTATATGAACAAATAGAAATCCAACTAAACAAGTAATTGTTATTTTCAGAAATACTTACTGTAAAGAGCTCTGTTCAACATCGCAATCTTTGCCGCTGTTCTATAAGATGTGTACTTGATTATATTACATTCTTTTAAACCCCTTTGTATCTCCTGAAATTTGGGATGGTCCCATTGTGTTTTCCTACTGGAATGCCTGTTGTGACGGAAAAAAAAATTTTTATGGTATACAAGTTTGAAAACAATGTATAAACTAACAGATTGGAAACTCTATAAAATTATCTTCACTACAGAATATCAACTATTTCTGAACAGTTTAAAGAAATAGCTGCATCTTGCACTATGCCTTAAAGCAGTAGACTGAGTAGCATGTGCCAGTGTTCTCAAATCATTAGTAAGTTTGGCTTGAGTTTTCAACCTAATTATAACCTGATCTTTCACCTTTCACCCTCCCCTCACTCAATTAAGCACTCATTCATTCTCATCTCAAATCAAATTATTTCACCCATTTCAAATGCAATTCAACATACTAAGTGTCACACTTGAATTGTAACCAAAATTAATTGAAAACTGCCTTCCCTTAAATATCATGAAAGGTTTTTAAATAATTTATTGCAGTGAAAAATTGTGTAACTCCACAAAAAGGTGTTAGTTTAGTAAATGAAAGCTGGATATTTTGAATTGACACATTAATACTTGATTAATTATACTTAAAAATTAAAAATATGAGTTAACACAAGGTGTATTGTTTGAGTTATCAAACAAAAAATCTTCTGATACAATATTAAACTGCACTTTCAAATAAAGGGGGCCATTTAACCCCACCCTACTCTTTTTTTCTCAGGCATCTGGTCACCCTCCTAAGGCTACAACTACACTGGACTCAATTTTTGTCTGATCAGACTCGACCAGACTCAATGGCTCGATTCAACCCGACTCTCGTGCCTACACTGAACACGTATGAAAATGACCAATTTTACTCAAGATCTTGTGAGGAGAGCACCAACATGAGTGATTCTGATAACAATTTGTTCTAATGTAAATTTAAGTTTGAACATGGATAATAAGCAAAAAAAGATGCGAGTGCATTAATTTAATGTAGAAACAATTGGAAGTGAGTACTTCACTGTGTGTTTGCCATTGCAGGAGCATGCAGAAAAGTTTAAAGAATATCTTAGGATGAACTTACAATTTAACTATGACTATATTTTCAGAGTGATTGAAGGAGACCTGAAAAAACAAGCAACTTCTAAGCGTGTATTAAGTCTAAGAGATGTGCCTAGTGGAACAAACTGAGCAGGAAAAACAAACATGGCGAATCCCAGTGAAATTACATAGAAAAACTGTTTAGACTATGTATGGAAGAAAAAAAAATCTATACATCAAATTTTTTTCAAGACAAATCGGGATTTTCCCCCTGATAATGGTTTGAGAAAAACAAGTGAGAAAAAATAGAATGGAGACGTCGCAAGAGGAAGAAGGAAATGTTTGGTCAAGGTCAATGCAATGCTGACGAGTCGTCTAGCAGGGGGTATTGTCTTCACACTCATCTCACCTATTTCTTCAAGTAGCCTTCCTCTTCTATAAATCAGGTTCAGTTTATTTCAGTATCTCTAGTCGACAGTTTATGCTCGCTATTGTTTCACTCTCTCTAATCGACAATGTGTGTTCACATTCAAATTTACTGTGTAGCAAGACATTAAAAAAATCCACACAAATGTAAATACATATGAATACTAACCTACATGTTTTTAAGGTATGTCGGAATATGTTTTTTTCTTGTTTGTTTTTAATTATCTTCATGAACATAACTTGTGCATAATGTGATTCGTATTCACTTATAATGAGTGCAATGATTAGGAAATATTTATAAATACAATAGACTAGACAATATCATGTGTAAAAAAAATTGTTTATATACATCAAAGTTTCTATAGCATAGGCCTATATAAAAAAAAAGTATGGAACCATTGACTAGATATATAGAGGTCCAACTGTATTTGATTGATTAAATTAAATATTCTAAACAACCAAGTAGTTAATGAACTAAAAAATTGACAGTCAGTTCACTTACATAATGTAGTAAGGCATTCCAGTCCTTGTTTCAACTCTCTTCCAAGTTGCCATCACTTCCGTGTAATACAAGACATGTAGCCTACACTTTTACCATTGTAAGTTATATGTAATAATTATGTTCTTATACAGAAATATATGTATATATTCTAAACGTGATTTGATCTATAAAACCACTCTGATACCTGTAAAGAGACAATCAGTTAGTACAGTGTGTTAAAATAGATAAATTATATATTTTTACTTCATTTTTCAGCAGTGTGTCTTACTACCCATTCGTTATACGCTTAAGTACTAATTACACTAATGGGTTAGGAATTGGGAAGGTTGAATTTAGAGGAAGTGACTCCGCATTTGCGTGGAGAGTGAAGAATTATTTTGGAAAAAAAAACTCTGTACACCTGACCGAGATTCAAACCTTGATCTTCCTGTAATCAGCAGTCTAGTCTACTGCGAGAGTAGCACCTAAGACCATGTGGCCACCAAAGTAAGCTCGTCAATATCGACCTCTCTAAAAATTAAGTTACAAATTGGGGCGGATCTTTAAAATAGAGGTTTCACAAGCAAACAAGCAGTAGGTATTCACTTGTTCTTGAAAATAGGATTAAGTTGTATCTTAGAATTATAGGGGCAATTTAAAAATTCCTCCATAGGTAACTAAAAAATGTGCACCATTTTTAACTTTCTTACTGCAAATACACCGAATGTTAATTTGTCATCAAATTAACTATTTAGGTAGGTTATAACTATAAATAATCATCAACTATCAGTAAATTCAACCAATAATAACAATCTAGGTGATTATGAATTTTATAAAAAACAATGTGTATCATGACAGCAAAATATAAAATTTGCAGCTTTATGTACTTGTGTGCAAAGTGATTATGCTTTTACCATTAAGCTACAAACATTTTACTTCTTGTTAATTTTAATATATTTTTTAACTCCTTCAATTACTTCAAGCTAGAGTTGAGTAGAGTTAAATAAGTAATATTAATAGCTAAAATGTATAGCTACAAAGTAATTAAATGAAATTTGTGTTATTATATTTCTCATAAATTGTGTGTTTACACTGGATATAAACACATCAGCTCCGCAGCAATAGGCACACAGAAAAAAACATCAACCTTGTCTGGTCTAATTTGCAATTAATAGGTAAAAATGTTTGAAACCAAGCTGAGTGTATTGACGTTTTGAATTTTGACGTATTCCATATTCACTTAAGAATACAGATAATAAAAGTAAAAAAAATAAATAAAAAGGTGTTTTTATTAATGTTTTCTCTCAAACCATTCACACCAATTAAGGTACACTTCCTCTCAATTCTACAATACTCATCCTTACTCCATTATTTAGTATGTCGCTAGTCTGGACAGTTGGTAATAAACAATACAAAATAGTGATAATTGTCACGTTCATAAAATATTTCCAGGTCATATCAAGTCATGTCACATTGAAAATCTGTTGTAGCCAAACCCTAGATAGTACCAGTATTTATTTCAATTATAGATATTGGTCTAAGTCCTTTTAAATCTTATACTCAAAGACCATATATTTCGCTTTATTATAATCACTCCTAAATGAGCTTCCACTATTTTTTACCTGTTAGATTTACTGAGAACTCCGCTATCACCTTTCTTGATCTTCCAAATTCATTCCAACTCACCATAATACTATTAGCACATGAAAACGCCTCTATAACTTGATTTGAACATAGCCTTTGCTTACTACATTAATGCAAGACTTCCCACCGAAAGACCTTCAAAAATCTTATTTCCCGCTTGAACATGAAGGGAATTAGGGAGCAGGTCACAAGCAAATATATAATTAACATACCAGAATTTAGTCAATTACTTCGTGTTAACTTGAATCTGTGGTAAAACTAGACACATATAAATTGCATATACACATAAACGTTAGTGCAATGTCGGCAGATCATAATAAGTTTATGTTAAACTAAGGCAAGTTATGATAAACAAAATTAATTACAATACGAAACATAAACAAAACATTCATTTGAGAATTTTAGCCGGGCTTATTAAATCAGTTTAGCCAACAATCAAACTTTATTTCCAGTAAGATATACAATTTACACAGTTTTAGATACTGCTAGGGTATTAGTAAATTATTGGGCTTATATATATATATATATATAAATTTATATAAATATAATATATATTTTGAAGGTCAGGAGGAACAATGGTTACAATGAAATATTTAGAAACATATGTGGAAAAACTCGTATGGACAGAGTCAGTAAAGAATGGGTGCTGAAGGA
>JBCFYV010011164.1:635615-663129 GCA_039000515.1 Timema cristinae
AAGAAGATCCCCCTTTTCCCTTTTGAGCTGAACAAAAGGGATTCCAATTTTTGCAGTTTATACGGGACTTTTTACTCCTCCTTAATACTTTTTTTTAGATGCTGCTTTGGGCTTGTTTGATGATTTTTTTACATTAATAAAAGGCAGCCCCCCCTTAAAACTATTTTTAAGTGCTCATTGCTTTTTTATACTTTTACATGTAATGATAGGTCAGCTCCCCCTTTAAAATACAATTCTTAAGTGCTGCATTGCTTGTTTGATGACTTTTTACATGTAAGATGGGCCCATTTCCCCTTTAAAATTATTCTTAATGTTTGCATTGCTTTTTTGATAAATTTTTACTTTAAATAAAGGTCACTCCACCTAATACAATTTAGAGTGCTACTTTGGGCTTTTTTGATGACTTGTAAAAAGAAATGATGGGTCAGCCCCCCCTTTTAATACTTTTCCTTAGTGTTTCATTGTTTTTTTTAGGGACTTTTTACGTAATGATAGGTCAGCTCCCCCTAATACTATTCTTAAAAGTGCGCATTCCCTTGTTTGATGATTTGTTACATGTAATAAATGGGTAAACTCCACCTTAATACTTTTTTTAAAGAGTGCTGCATTGCTTTTTATGACTTTTTACATGTAATGATGGGCCCAGCTCCACCTTAATACTATTCTTAGAGTGCTGCATTCTTTTTTGATGGCTTGTTAAAATGAATAATGGGTCTTTTTCCACCTTAAAAATTAAATTCTTAGAGTGCTGAAATTGCTTGTTTGATGACTTGTTACATGTAATGTTTAAGGTCACCCCACCTTAATCTATTCAAAAGTGCTGCATTGTTTGGGTTTTGAGGGCTTTTTACATGTAATGAAGGTCAGCTCCCCCTTTAAAATTTTATTTTTAGAGTGCTGCATTGCTTTTTTGGGGGGGCTTTTTAAAAATGTAATGATAGGTCAGCTCCCCCTTTAATACTTTTCTTAAGTGCTGCATTGCTTGTTTGAGGGCTTGTTATATTAATGATAGGTCAGCAAAAACCTTAATACTTTTCCTTAGAGGGGCTGCATTGCTTGTTTATGGTTTTGTTACATGTAATGATAGGTAAAGCTCCACCTTAAAAACTATTCTTAGATGCTGCATTGCTTTTTTTGATGACTTTTTAAACAGTAATGATGGGGTCAGTTCCCCCCTTAATACTATTCTTAAGTGCTCCCATTGCTTGTTTGATGACTTTTTACATGTAAGGGGATAGGTCAGCTCTCCCTTTAATACTATTTTTGGGGGTGCTCATTGTTTGGGTTTTGAGGGCTTTTTTACTTTGTAATATAGGTCACAAAAATTTAAATTTTTTATTCTTAGAGTGCTGCATTGCTTTTTAAAATGACTTGTTACATGTAATATAGGTCAGTTTCCACCTTAATACTTTTTCTTAGAGTGTGCATTGCTTTTTTTAAATGGCTTGTTACATGTAATGATGGGTTTAGCTCCACATTAATACTATCCTTAGAGGCTCATTGCTTGTTGATGGCTTTTTCCCAATTTTAATGATGGTCAGCTCCCCCTTTTAATTTTACAATTCTTAGAGTTTTTTGCATTGCTTTTTTGATGACTTTTACATGTAATGATGGGTCAGCCCACCTTAATAATATTCTTAAGTGCTGCATTGCTTGTTTGATGACTTGTTACATGTAATGGTAGGTCAGCTCCACCTTAATACTATTCTTAGTGTGTTTCAATGGTTGTTTGATGGCTTGTTACATGTAATGATAGGTCAGCTCCACCTTAATACTATTCTTAGAGTGCTGCATTGCTTGTTTGATGGCTTGTTACATGTAATGATAGGTCAGCTCCACCTTAATACTATTCTTAGAGTGCTGCATTGCTTGTTTGATGAACTTGTTACAATGTAATGATAGGTCAGCTCCACATTAATACTATCCTTAGAATGCTACATTGTTGTTTGATGGCTTGTTACATGTAATGATAGGTCAGCTCCACCTTAATACTATTCTTAGAGTGCTGCATTGCTTGTTTGATGACTTGTTACATGAAATGATAGGTCAGCTCCACCTTAATACTATTCTTAGAGTGCTGCATTGCTTGTTTGAGGCTTGTTACATGTAATGATAGGTCAGCTCCACCTTAATACTTTTCCCTTAGAGTGCTACATTGCTTGTTTGATGGCTTGTTACATGTAATGATAGGTCAGCTCCACCTTAATATATTCTTAGTGTTTTCATTGGTTGTTTGATGGCTTGTGACATGTAATGATAGGTCATCTCCACCTTAATACTATTCTTAGAGTGCTACATTGCTGTTTGATGACTTCTTACATGTAATAAATAGGTCAGCTCCACCTTAATATTATTCTTAGTGTGTTTCATTGGTTGTTTGATGGCCTTTGACATGTAAGATAGGTCAGCTCCACCTTAATACTATTCTTAGAGTGCTACATTGCTTGTTTGATGACTTTCTACATGTAATGATAGATCAGCTCCACCTTAATACTATTCTTAGAGTGCTGCATTGCTTGTTTGATGTCTTGTGACTTGTAATAATAGGTCAGCTCCACCTTAATACAAATTCTTAGAGTGCTGCATTGCTTGTTTGATGACTTGTTACATGTAATGATAGGTCAGCTCCACCTTAATACTATTCTTAGAGTTGCATTGCTTGTTTGATGACTTGTGACATGTAATGATAGGTCAGCTCCACCTTAATACTATTCTTAGAGTGCTGCATTGCTTGTTTGATGGCTTGTTACATGTAATGATAGGTCAGCTCCACCTTAATACTATTCTTAGAGTGCTGCATTGCTTGTTTGATGACTTGTGACATGTAATGATAGGTCAGCTCCACCTTAATACTATTCTTAGAGTTCTGCATTAATTGTTTGATGCTTGTTACATGTAATGATAGGTCAGCCCCACCTTAATACTATTCTTAGAGTGCTGCATTGCTTGTTTGATGACTTGTGACATGTAATGATAGGTCAGCTCCACCTTAATACTATTCTTAGAGTTGCATTGCTTGTTTGATGACTTGTGACATGTAATGATAGGTCAGTCCACATTAATATTATTCTTAGTGTGCTGCAATTGCTTGTTTGATGACTTGTTACATGTAATGATAGGTCAGCTCCATATTAATATTATTCTTAGTGTGTTTAAATTGGTTGTTTGATGCTTGTGACATGTAATAATAGGTCAGCTCCACCTTAATACTATTCTTAGAGTGCTGCATTGCTTGTTTGATGACTTGTGACATGTAATGATAAGGTCAGCTCCACCTTAATACTATTCTTAGAGTTGCATTGCTTGTTTGATGACTTGTGACATGTAAGATAGGTCAGCTCCACCTTAATATTATTCTTAGTGTGTTTCATTGGTTGTTTGATGGCTTGTGACATGTAATGATAGGTCAGCTCCGCCTTAATACTATTCTTAGAGTGCTACATTGCTTGTTTGATGACTTGTGACATGTAATGATAGGTCAGCTCCACCTTAATATTATTCTTAGTGTGTTTCATTGCTTGTTTGATGACTTGTTACATGTAATGATAGGTCAACTCCACCTTAATACTATTCTTAGAGTGCTGCATTGCTTGTTTGATGACTTGTTACATGTAATGATAGGTCAGCTCCACCTTAATACTATTCTTAGTGTGTTTCATTGGTTGTTTGATGACTTGTTACATGTAATGATAGGTCAGCTCTACCTTAATACTATTCTTAGAGTGCTGCATTGCTTGTTTGATGGCTAGTTACATGTAATGATAGGTCAGCTCCACCTTAATACTATTCTTAGAGTGCTACATTGCTTGTTTGATGACTTGTTACATGTAATGATAGGTCAGCTCCACCTTAATACTATTCTTAGAGTGCTGCATTGCTTGTTTGATGACTTGTTACATGTAATGATAGGTCAGCTCCACCTTAATATTATTCTTAGTGTGTTTCATTGCTTGTTTGATGACTTGTTACATGTAATGATAGGTCAACTCCACCTTAATACTATTCTTAGAGTGCTGCATTGCTTGTTTGATGACTTGTTACATGTAATGATAGGTCAGCTCCACCTTAATACTATTCTTAGTGTGTTTCATTGGTTGTTTGATGACTTGTTACATGTAATGATAGGTCAGCTCTACCTTAATACTATTCTTAGAGTGCTGCATTGCTTGTTTGATGGCTTGTTACATGTAATGATAGGTCAGCTCCACCTTAATACTATTCTTAGAGTGCTA
The DNA here is from genome assembly GCA_039000515.1 of Timema cristinae. Lineage (NCBI taxonomy): Eukaryota > Metazoa > Arthropoda > Insecta > Phasmatodea > Timematidae > Timema > Timema cristinae. The sequence continues at coordinate 639,848 of JBCFYV010011164.1, forward strand.
CATTGCTTGTTTGATGACTTGTTACATGTAATGATAGGTCAGCTCCACCTTAATACTATTCTTAGAGTGCTGCATTGCTTGTTTGATGGCTTGTTACATGTAATGATAGGTCAGCTCCACCTTAATACTATTCTTAGAGTGCTACATTGCTTGTTTGATGACTTGTTACATGTAATGATAGGTCAGCTCCACCTTAATACTATTCTTAGAGTGCTGCATTGCTTGTTTGATGACTTGTTACATGTAATGATAGGTCAGCTCTACCTTAATACTATTCTTAGTGGGTTTCATTGCTTGTTTGATGACTTTTTACATGTAATGATAGGTCAGCTCTACCTTAATACTATTCTTAGAGTGCTGCATTGCTTGTTTGATGGCTTGTTACATGTAATGATAGGTCAGCTCCACCTTAATACTATTCTTAGAGTTGCATTGGTTGTTTGATGACTCGTTAAATGTATTGATAGGTTAGCTACACCTTAATGTAATAGTTAGTTAAACTATCCACTACACCAAAGATAGGTATATTGGGGACTGTTTTTCACAATCAATAAAGTATATAAACAGGGACGGTCAGAGGTAAATTTTTAGCCCGGGAATGGTTTTTTGGCGTCCTTCTATATAATCAGTGGATAATAAGAAAATATGAAAATAATCCCCAAATACTAACAGTTCCAAACCTTACGTAAACAAGGCGTGATAGGAGAATAATAGCCAAATCTAACATAATCTAATCACCCCTGTATGTAAACTATTTAGCTCGCACAAGTTTTTGAGCTATTTAAAATGGCTGCACAACACACTAAGTAATACATCCAAACGTTTGAGTCAATCTGTTTCCTATGTGAGGAACAATTTAGACAAGAAATTGTTCCCTTTTCTTGGTCATTGCTCTCAGTTATTCTTCATCAGTCCTAGTCACTGTTATTTTATTTCTCAATAATCTTTGTCATGTGATTTTATTCTTAATTGGTCTTTGTTACTACTATAGTAGTCATAATTATTCCTTGTCATTGATTTGATTGCTAAAAATAGTTTGTCTATCAAAATCAACATCCTCCTTTGTAAATGATTGAACTTTAGACCCTTACAAAATGGAACTTGAAGAAATTAAATTAAAATGTGTTCCTATTATCAATTGAAAAGGAGTTTAGTTCCTGATTGTTACTTTTATTTAAAAAAAACGTAGAAAGTCTCCCAGGTAAGTTTTTTTTTTCAAAAGGAATAATTTCAAGGGAACGTGTTTCTTTAAAACATTTCATTTGAGCACTAACGAACTATTCATATCGTCTAATGTTTTGTTACACTTAGTAGATAGTATACTGCAAGACTATACAAAACAAACCTGATAATTTGTAGAAAAATAAGTTTTTGTTTTAAAACAAAATTTAAAACCAAATCTCTAAAACATAGTCAACCAAAATCGAATTAGCTTGTTGGAAATACAAAAACATTTTATATGATCTTGCTTTTTTTCAAAACTAGCTTACAAACATTACAATATGCACTTCTTTGTTAAATATAATGCATTATTTGTTCTGATCTCGTTGTTTAGAAAGTTGAGCCTCTTAAGTAGAGAACGTCAATTATTTTTTACGTGAAAGATGGTCCAATTTTCCTATTACAGTGCAATTTTTCACTTTTAGCTATCACGTATTTAGTTATATTCAAACACGCGAACAGTTATTTAATGTAACACAGTAAAGATGTTAATGTTGTTTGTATTTCACTTTCCTTAAGATATAACAGATTACATAAAATAAGTTATACAAAGCAGATCTTCTAATCTTTGGTGTTCTTATGGTATAATCTAGTGACCACTTCATCTTAAATAGGACCTAATTGTACTGTAGCCTGTATTTAATAAATTCCCTATCAACCATCCTTAAATGGTTTAGGCATTTATTTAGTTAAATCACAGGGATCCTTATTGACCACCGCTCAAGTTAAGTAAATATTCCCTATTTGATTATTTAAATATATTGTATATAAGGCAGGGACCTCGCAAAAACAAAACAGGAGATAACAAGATACTAAGCCTTGGCCAGTTTATTTAAATATATAACAAATGTAAAATATAAAAATATATATATATGACATAATATTTAGAATTTAAGCTTGGCGCATTCTTACTCGCTCTGGTCATCAAAACATAGATACTCCTGATTAACTAGTCAAAACAATATATCATGACAACTATTTAAAGTACTATACTTAGTTCTCCTAAACTAGCATACCCTACGTTTGTTAACCCACAGAATTTAATATATAAACATATTGAAAGTTACTACAAATAAATTTCTAATCAAAACAATGTAGCATAACAAATATTTAAATTACTAAACTTAGTTTTCCAAAACCTACTTTGTTTAACCTGCGGAATTAGATATATAAACATATTGAAAGTAAATTGTCCTAAATTTCTAATCATAACATTATAATATGACAAATATCTAAGCAACTAACTTTAGTTCTCCAAACCCTATTTTGGTTAACCTGCGAAATTAGATATATAAACATATTGAAAGTAAATTGTCCTAAATTTCTAATCATAACATTATAATATGACAAATATCTAAGCAACAAAATTTAGTTCTCCAAAACCTATTTTGGTTAGCCTGCGAAACTAGGTATATAAACATATTGGAAGTTAATTGTAATAAACTTCTACTCAAAACATCATAGTACAACAAGTACCCAAAGTACTACATTTAGTTCTGCTAAACTGTTCACATACTGGAGAATCAATTTATAACCTACAGTCTACCATCTAACGATGCCATATGTCTAACTAGCTGGCCATCATTATGTCAACTTACATTGTTGGGAGTATTAGTTCCTCTAACGGCTAGTGGCATCAAAGAGTGATTTTTCCCATGTCAAACACTCGCCTTTATTCATTTGAATTCAGAGGGGAAAAAAAAGGGGGTTGGAATGAATAGCCATAATTCGATATCATATTGTCCAATCGGCGACTAGAAGACCTCATCGGCGCCTGCGCAGAACGCAATGAAGTCTTGGTCTTGGATTACGGGGGGGGTGGGGGGAGGGGGGGTGGCGAGTACACGACGATTGAGAGCTAGCCAAGTTTATTCAGATCGCGCACGCGCTTTATTCACTGCCATCGATCTTGATGATGAAACAACAGGTTGTGCTTCCAGTACGTTAGATTGAGTTTGTTTTGTTATGTGAGTGGATCGCACTGGTCGAAAAAGCTCGCCTTCGGCCTCGAATGTGTTTCTCCGACAGGGCAGTAAAACAGGGTGAGTAGCCAGGCGAACTAAGTGGTGGCGGTGTAGTATGCGACCACGGTACAAATCCTCCGCCCCTACACGAGGCAGCCTCTTCCGCTCTCAGGAATTCGGGTGGTCCAAGCTTTTGACACAGCGATCCAAGAGACGTCTTCCTTGATCTCAGTATCAGCAGCTGGTCAACACCGCTCTCCGTCAATCTGGCAAGTGCTCCACGCCTTTCAGCCTGTCCTCGCCACCCCAGCAACTGCGCTGTACCAAACCGAAGGCATTTCGGGCTCTTCTGTTCTTTGGCTCGACGACAGGAATGAAGGAGGGATGAAGGATCCCACTGAACAAATAAACACAAAGCGAGTACCCAACGAACACCACCAGAATTTTATCTCCCCACTAGCCGTACACAACCTGATTAATAAAGGCATTCACAATCGAAAGCAAAAATCTAACCTAGCATTCAATGTCACAATTAAAAAAAAACAGTCATCATATAACCTTTAGTAAAGATTTCTCTAGTAATTTTACTTTGCTATAACACGGGACTATACCAGATCATGATGTCTCCTGCGAGGGTATCATCCATTTATTGGAGTTAACATTGCTTCAACTAGGAGATTCCATCTTATAATCTTAAGTTTACAAAATCTGGTAATTATCTCTGTTGCTTAATCTGCGGGCTTTCCCGGAGATGATAAATAACTTACATACTAACACTTACACTTTTACAGCACGGACTCACACACATACTCATCCCTGGACCAGGGATGAGGACTCTTTGATGCCACAGGATTTAATTTGAGATACGTGGGCCCGCCTGGTGATTGAAGGGTCACCAACATCACTAATCAGTACTGTTACAGGGGTGAGGAAGCGCTCCACTCGCCATGGACCATTCCACTTCGGACTGAGTTTTGCTGAGATTTTGTCAATTCGGAGCTCTGTGGATAACTTTTATTGAGGACCAGGTCTCCAATAGCAACCGAAACAGGGGCACGTCCAAGGTTATACCTATCAGCCACCTTTTTATGGGCCCTTTTTAAAGCTTCGAAGGCCTTTTGGCACCTATCTTTATGCGAGAACTTCTCATCCCCCCAGCAAGGGGTCCACATCCCATACCGTTAACAGAGGGTGGTTGAGTTCTCTACCCAGGAACACCGAAGCCGGAGAGGCATTGGTTGACTCATGAAACGCGGAATTAAATGCGACATTTAAGAACTCAATATCACGATCCCATCTAGCTTGATCAACCGAGTGGAAAATGGTTAAGGCCACCTTAAGATTCCTATTGAAACGCTCCACGTGGTTAGGGCAAGGATAGTGGGGGCTGGTGTTATGTGTTTAATGCCCCATCCAAAGCACAAGTCTTTGAAAGTGGCAGACCTAAAACAGGGCCCATTATCGCTCACTAAACTTCGGGGGGCACCAAATATCGCCCACACGCGTCTAGCAAGCGCGTTAGCAGTGGTCTTTGCTTTCATGTCCCTCAACGGTAAAATAATCACAAATTTAGAGAAAGCATCCAACACAATGAGTATACAAGTATTTCCTAAGGAGGATCGGGGCAGGGGGCCAACATAGTCGACGAACACCTTTTCCCACGGAAGTCGAGCCACATCGGCCGAATGAAGCCCAACTTTCGTGTTCTGCGCCGGTTTTGCTTTTTGGCAATCTTCACACTGCTTAACTTGCAGTTTCACATCTCTGTACATCCCTGGCCAAAAGAACTCCCTAGAAATTTTACGATAAGTTTTAAGTATACCCAGGTGACCACCAACAATAGAATGATGGAAATAACGCAACAACATTTTGCGTACCACAGTCGGGACAACAATCTTCCTTCCTTTCCCTTTCCCACTAGATATCACAAGAAGTCCTTTGTAAAGAGAATAAGGACCCACCTCCTCTCCCTTATTTATTTTATCTATTAGTTCCAAGCACCACGAGTCACTCCCTTGATGATCTCGAATCGAGATGAATGACTCCGGGATGGAATGAATTACATTAAAAGGCTGTAAATATTTTGGGTCTCAATCGGCTCCAGATCTTCCGCCATCCGAGATAGGGCATCAGCAGTCACGTTATCCCTTCCAGGAACGTGATGCGTGCTGAATTTGTATTTCGAAAGGCGTAGCACCCACCTCCCGATCTTTCCTAACTGCTTTGGGTGTCGCCACATCCATGACAACGCCATGTTGTCAGTGTATAGTTCGAATTCGCGCTGTTCTAGATAGTCAGAGAATTTCTCAACGCCCACAACACATGACAGACATTCTTTCTCGAAAGCACTATATTTCTGTTCTGCCTGAGACAAGGTTTGCTCGCAAAGGCCACGGGACGAACACCGTCCGCAGTTCTCTGGGACAAAACCGCGCCAAGGGCGACAGAAGAAGCGTCGACATGAAGAAGGAATGGCAAGTGAAATCGGGCATGTGCAAAACCTCGGGGCTGATCAGTTTGCTCTTGAGAGTTTTGAAAGCACGAGATTGTTCCTCTCCCCAGACAAATGAGACACCTTTTTTCTTTAAGTAATTTAAGGATGCAGCAATTTCAGAGAAATGCGGGATAAAGCGTGCGTAGTAAGCGCACATGCCAACGAAACGCATCACACCCTTTATGTTTTTTGGTTGTAGGTAATCGACAATGGGTTTCACCCTTTCGGGGTCGACCAGCATATTCCCATTGGAAATAATATACCCAAGATACTTGATAGATTGCTTGGCCCACGTGACCTTGTCGGGGTTAACAGTCAAACCCGCCAGACGCAAACGGCTCAGTACAATGTCTAAATGTTCAAGATGTTCATCAAGAGAATTACTGTATACACAGATGTCATCAAGGTAATTAAAGACGAACTTATATTTTAAGTCTGAGAAGATGTGATCCAGAACACGGCTTAATGCCTGGCCACCGATACTAGCGCCCAACGGTACACGATTAAATTCGTATAATTGCCAAGGGGTACAAACGCCGTGAACTTCTTTGACCGCTCTGTGAGAGCGCATTGTAAAAAACTGGCATTCAAGTCAATGAGACTATACACTTTAGCGCCCCCTAGATGTTGGAACGCACTCTCCACACTAGGCATGGGGTAGGGATCAAACTGGATTTTTTTATTTACCTTCCTATAGTCTACAATCAACCTGTGTCCTTGTCCTTTTCTCGGAATAATAAATGCAGGACTAGCGTACGGGGATTTAGATGGCCTAATCACCCCCTTCTGTTCTAAGTCCTCTATCAACTCGCGAAATATTTTCATTTTGGGTGGGTTACATGAATAGGGACCCGACCTAACCGGAATCTCGTCCGTGACTACAATATCATAGGGGAGTATGTCACATTTTCCCCAGACGGGGTTATGACATCCGAGTACTTCTTAATCAAGGTATTAACGCGATCTTCATCGCTACCTAAGTGACTACACCACATGGGTCTAGAACATAGACACAATGGCACTTTAATCTGAGAATTAAACCCAAAACTTAAATGTCCCAGGCCTAAGTCTAAGATACCTCTAGTATCCCACAAAAAGTCCATTCCTAATATGACGTCGCATACTAGTTTGTTTACAACATATAACTTTCTTTTCCAAGAAAAACGATTAATTTTGAGAGACGGATAAACAAATCTGTCAATAATAATGCTACTTCCATTCCCTAAAACAAATGTACGGGGAGCACACTTATTTATTTGAACGTCACATTTGAGTTTACTACCCCGGATGCTACTCAGAAACTCAGCATTAATGAACGATGCGTTAGCGCCCGTGTCGACTAAAGCGGCACCGTGATTTGACCCAATACAAAATTCGACCATGGGGATAGGGGTCTCGAGTGGTTTATTAATATTAGTAAAGCGTCGTGTAACTTTACCACTCCTCAGGTTACACGTCACACGTTTCCCGCCGGACATTGGTACCGGAGGTGCCCTAATTGCTTACAACCAAAACATCTAACTCGAGATAGGTCGCGACTATTATTCCCTCCTCGATGTCCAGTAGGTTTGCTATTATAAGGTCTATTAATCACGGGGGCGTCTGAGAATATGTAAGCTGACCAAAGCTGTTTTTTGACTTCTGGTTAAAAGGGGTTGATAAGCGGAGGGTTTAGAAACTGTAATAGGGTGCTTCTCAAAATATTCCCGTTCACCCAAAAGTGATCCCTCAATTTTGGAAGCCAGAGAGTACAACTCTGAAAAGGAACACGGCAATTGGGAAAATACAAAATGTCTCCTAGTAAGAGGCGACACATTCTCTAGAATAATTTCTACGATTTGTCGCTCACTGAGTTTTAAATTGAGGATGCTCGCTGCTTCTGACACAGAAAGAATAAAAATCCTAAGAGACTCGTGTGGAAGTTGGAAACGGTACACGAATTCTGAACATAAACGTTCCCTCTCTCTCCTAGAAACTAGAGAGTCAAATATGTTATCCATAACAGTAACCCAGGGGGTCCCCTGACTTATCCCCTCGGAGATAAGGTGTGTTAAGAACCCTGAAGTTTTCCCCAGACATAACACTAATATTTCCGCGTCCTCAACCAGACGTAATTTATGGACTTTGTTTACTTCCAGCAGGAAAGCGAACAACGCGGAACTATTCTGTCCATCACACACAGGAATGCGATTCAACCAATCACTGACTACTTTGGACCGAGTCCTACTATCATGTGAACCGTCTGACCGAACAATAACATGGTTAGAGAGTGGGTTCTGCGAAGATAATGTGTTACCAACAGGATCTAATGGGGCCTGCCTCTCAACACTGGTCATAGGGACCTCTCTATTCCTACCGACCACCTGACCGGGCACATCACTATTATCAACGTCAGAAAATAATGGATTTTTCTCACCCAACTCCCGAGACAGCATGGTCCTCAATTCACGAACAGTGGATTCGGGGTTAACGGCTATCCCTCGGCCCACGAGCTCCGCAATTAACGCCTCTCGGTTTAGCTTGTATACTTGAGATTTACTGCCAAGTATTTCAGAAGTGTCCAGCGGTGTCCGATCCATGGCGTAGAACGAGGATTGTAACAAACAAACAACAATATGAGTGCAATGATCAAAAAGATATAAATATAAATATAAAACCCTGTGAAGCAGAGTGGCGCAGCTCAACCATCCTTAAATGGTTTAGGCATTTATTTAGTTAAATCACAGGGATCCTTATTGACCACCGCTCAAGTTAAGTAAATATTCCCTATTTGATTATTTAAACAACTTGTATATAAGGCAAGGACCTCGCAAAAACAAAACAGGAGATAACAAGATACTAAGCCTTGGCCAGTTTATTTAAAAATATAACAAGATGTAAAATATAAAAATATATATATATGACATAATATTTAGAATTTAAGCTTGGCGCATTCTTACTCGCTCTGATCATCAAAACATATGATTAACTAGTCAAAACAATATATCATGACAACTACTTAAAGTACTATACTTAGTTCTCCTAAACTAGCATACCCTACGTTTGTTAACCCACAGAATTTAATATATAAACATATTGAAAGTTACTACAAATAAATTTCTAATCAAAACAATGTAGCATAACAAATATTTAAATTACTAAACTTAGTTTTCCAAAACCTACTTTGTTTAACCTGCGGAATTAGATATATAAACATATTGAAAGTAAATTGTCCTAAATTTCTAATCATAACATTATAATATGACAAATATCTAAGCAACTAACTTTAGTTCTCCAAACCCTATTTTGGTTAACCTGCGAAATTAGATATATAAACATATTGAAAGTAAATTGTCCTAAATTTCTAATCATAACGTTATAATATGACAAATATCTAAGCAACAAAATTTAGTTCTCCAAAACCTATTTTGGTTAGCCTGCGAAACTAGGTATATAAACATATTGGAAGTTAATTGTAATAAACTTCTACTCAAAACATCATAGTACAACAAGTACCCAAAGTACTACATTTAGTTCTGCTAAACTGTTCACATACTGGAGAATCAATTTATAACCTACAGTCTACCATCTAACGATGCCATATGTCTAACTAGCTGGCCATCATTATGTCAACTTACATTGTTGGGAGTATTAGTTCCTCTAACGGCTAGTGGCATCAAAGAGTGATTTTTCCCATGTCAAACACTCGCCTTTATTCATTTGAATTCAGAGGGGAAAAAAAAGGGGGTTGGAATGAATAGCCATAATTCGATATCATATTGTCCAATCGGCGACTAGAAGACCTCATCGGCGCCTGCGCAGAACGCAATGAAGTCTTGGTCTTGGATTACGGGGGGGGGGGGAGGGGGTGGCGAGTACACGACGATTGAGAGCTAGCCAAGTTTATCAGATCGCGCACGCGCTTTATTCACTGCCATCGATCTTGATGATGAAACAACAGGTTGTGCTTCCAGTACGTTAGATTGAGTTTGTTTTGTTATGTGAGTGGATCGCACTGGTCGAAAAAGCTCGCCTTCGGCCTCGAATGTGTTCTCCGACAGGGCAGTAAAACAGGGTGAGTAGCCAGGCGAACTAAGTGGTGGCGGTGTAGTATGCGACCACGGTACACCTAGAATTAAGAAAGAAAGCGGGGAACAATTTTCATTAAAAATTTAATCTTCTTTAAGAGAATGAAGTGTTAAAATACTATTGAATCAATTATTTCAATCCTAAAGGCTTCATCCAAATTCATTTAACAGTAATTAAAATGTGATTAAGTTAGTGTAACAAGTTACAAGTCCCAAGTTATAAGTAACAAATCAATTGAGTGGTGTAACACTTACCCTCCAGCCCATTTGGACTATTATTTCCTCACGCCTGGCCACCCCCTCCTTCCGCACTCACACAATCAAACTGACTGAAACGAGGTATGAACCAACCTCCAGCTAGTGAAAGAAGACCACGCCCAGGAACATGTGACGGCCGCCACGCAGACTTCCACCTTTTTTGGTTGTTGCTTATTTTCCATACACCCCCTTTCTCCTTTCTACAGTAGCCCTATGACTTCTTTGGTGCTGAATGACAGCTCACAGCTGAGAGCTGACGGCTTTGAAAAGTTACCAGACCAAATTATGTATCTTTACGTCGAACGAAATGATCTGCAAAAACATGTGTTTAGCAGCTGTCACTTCTGACAGTCTAAATTTAGGTCTATACCTAACTATTGACGTTCATAAGTCAGCTGTGAGCTGTCAGTCAGCACCAAAGAAGCCATGGAGCTACTATACGTCTTTCCACGTTGTGGTAGAACGTTCTCGTCTATTCCACAACCTTCTCGAACTCTTCTCTCTCACCCTCTCCTCCACCTTCCATCTCTTTCTGAACATGTGATCAGATTTTGTTACTATATAAATCTGTGTTTGCAAATATGGTTACTCACTGTACCATCGTCTTCAGATGAGGTAAGCGACGCCTTTCAGTTAGTGTTCAAATACATTTCTTTATCTAAATTCATTTTTGGCGTAATTAATTTGATATATTCAAAATTGTTTCTTTGGATTTATTAAAACTTATATTGCTAGGATGAAGTAAATTTTCTGTTTGTTGTCTAGGATGAAGCCATAATTGAGGGGGTCGGGGCAAAAACATGATAACTCTATTTGATTTAGATGGGATATTTTCACTATTTAAACGTCTATAAAATCCTGAAATCTAGCTATAAAAAATAAGTAAGATATTCATGGATATTAGTTATCCTGAAGGTATTGACTGACTATAAAAACAACCTGTAGGTCAGGTCGTATGCAATCAGAAATCACTGCTAACATATTTTGTCATCAAATGAGGGTTATCATGTTTTTACCCTGACCCCCTCAATTCATATTTGGTATTTTTGTCTTTCAAAGTACTTTATTTCTACCCATATATATTCATGAGTATATGATACCCAAGGAAGAACAAACAGAAATTCTGCATTAGTCTTTTTTGGTGGTAAAGATTCAATTTGAAGAAACACTCAAATTTTCTATGTTAATAGGCTGTCATTTATAAATTATCAGAACTACATTATATCTATTAAAATAACTGAATATTTTGATTTTGCTTTTGCTAAGAAACATTTATGACAATATTTTATTTTGTGATAAATTAATGGAAAAGTATCACTTTAAAAACATTTTCAGGTAAATTAAAATGTATAGTACGATACAATCTTACATACTTTCTCATTTAGTAACTAACCAAGCGTTGGTTTACTTCCATTGTATATTACAATTAGGAAACAAATTTTCATAATTTCTCGTCAGTAACCCATAAGGGAGTGTCTGTGCGGTGCACTGTACCATTTATTTATTTTTTCAAACCTCTAAACACTTTAAGCAAGATTTATCCTGCTAATTTTATAAATTTATATATATAATACCCAAGATATGTTTATATAGGTCAGTGGCACACCCAATAAAGGGAAAACTGGGAATTGGTCTCCTCCAAGACTCAATACTAGTTTAATAAATACATTATTTATGTGATTGTTAAAATAAAGAGCATTAAAGATGTGTCGAGTGCATAAGATACCTTTTAAAACCAGGTTTACGATTTATATTTCAAAAGAGATAAATGCTCTACACATTAAAATAACCCCTGAATTTTCTATTGAAAAAAAGCAAATTTATACTAGATTCGATATATTGTATGCAAGGCCAAAGCCAGATAAATATTAAATTAAAACTACCTTATTTACTGTTTAAAAATAACAAAAATAAATAAAAGGAACGATCTATATCTACTAGTATTGTGATTGTCAAAAAAATTTAACTCGAAATTTCGATAAATGTCAACGTTTCATGACCCCCTGAAACCAAAATCATGGTTTCCGCAATGCCATTTGTCTGTCCGTCACTTTTCCCTTAGTACCCCTTTTATATACTTAGACCTTATTTCTAACTTATTACATAACCCCTAAAAGTTAATCTGATTTAATTTTTACCCTTTTTAATCTCTTTAGTTACCCTAAACTATTCTCCCGCGCAAAGCTGTACTTCATGCTAGTAATATATAAAAAACAAAAGTGAGTCTAGGTATGTGTTCAGAAAAATCTAAGCCCCTTCGAGATAGGATGAAAAATTGAAATTTCGAAGATCTTTAGAAGGACCACCTCATTTAACAAGGAAAATTTACGAAATGAGGAATTTCAAAAATTGGGCTCCAGGACTTGGGGGAGGGAGTCAAAATAAGAAAGACGTTTTAACTTTGGTAGAAAATTGAAATTTGGGGAAAAGGTAGGGGGACTACTCCAGAGAATAATATAGGTGTTAAAATTTCAAATTTATAAGTGAAAGATGAGCGTGAAATTTAAATTATTATTGCCATAGTTAGCTTGGTATTGTGCAAGGAGGAATTATATAAATGCTAGCAGCCGGATGTTGAACATCCTAATTTGAATAGTTTGATATAGTACAAAGAATGGATCAGCCTGCTAGTAAATTATACATGTGAGATGATTTCACCCTAAACCATTATTTGTAATAAGGTTCTTCTCTGGCCCCCTCCCCAGTACACACAATATAATATTTAGTCACAAAAGAATGTCTAGCTATCTGGACAGTTATAATGTTATGGTCAGATAAATAAATCGAGCGTTAAACAATGACGTCCATGTAGTGGCAAAAAAATAATACTTTGCTTAAATAATATTTGTTTAAAATAAATTAATAAAAATTCATAGTATTTGTCAAAACAAAATCAGTATGTAACATAAAACATATTTGTAGTTGTCAACACAAAATTGATATTTCAAATACATAAAAATGCACACAAGTTTGCAAAACGATAAATTAAATGTGGAATTTGTCATAAATGTTAACACTAAGTCAATATACTATTTTAAAAAATCCCGTAGCTAATGGAAACAGCCGTTATTTAAAAAAAATTCTTCACTAATTTAACACCTTAACATTAGCCCTAATCATTAGTTTACTTTTTTAAATCACCATAAATATTTGTATTTATCTAATGAGTTTATAGGAATAAAATATTTAAGAATCTCTTAGAAATAAACAAACAATAGATCTATTAACATTATTTATTGACTTCTTTTCTAATCAAAAGAGGAGTAGTGATTTTACGCTCAAAGCTCCTAAATGTGTTGATTCATGTAAAAAAAAATTTTTTTTTAATGAGAAGAACAATATGCAGATTAAAAAAATTCATACAAGTTAGCACAAATAGCTATTTGGCATTTTAGTAAGGATTTCCCTGGCTCCTATGATGAGCACAGCACCCTAGATAAGGTCCTGCTCGACATTCTTCGACTTTAGTTTTTAGCTCATTGCCTTACTAACTGTTCGGGCTATACAAATTTACTCCCGTTAATAGGGTAGGGGTGATGAAGGTAGAATGTAGGTGAAATGTACCTGTACTTGCATATAGAAATAAAAGAAGAACATTTAGAAAAAATATCTGGAGAATGACCGGCTGCGAATTGAACCCCGATCTCCCCGTTGCCAGTAGGCTAGACTAAATGAGCCTTGCATTTAGTTTACGTACTCACTAGTGCAGCCATGAATGATTTTAGTTGAGATTTTTATTCCTATTCTCGAACAATATTTTGTTTTGTGTTTGTTGCGCTATCTTTATACTTTCGCATTCAATCATATAATAATGCTAGCAGTTTTGTCGACTTCACTGGCCTTGGAGTAAAGTGCTCGCCTCAAGGCCCGGTGTTCGTGGGTTAAAACCCTGCCGAGGTCAAAGGATTTCTTTCGAGTGATAACAAATCATAGCATAACTTTTTTGGAGGGAAAGTAAAACCATCGGTCCCATGTCGATTGTGGTATGTAAGATAACCCTGTAAGGTTTGTGAAAATACCTTTCCCGGCAAAATTGTTAGGCCCTTTCGATCTCACTCATAGAAATTCTCATTTGGTTCAGAAAGCGCACGTTAAATACAACAAATAAATAAAACTAGTAGTTGGACCCGTTCCTTACCCACGCAATAAAAATTCAAATAATCAAATTAAGACGATTAACACAAAACCAATTATTGTCATTAATCCGTGGGTGCTACTATCCATCTGTATTATACACATTTTAATTATAATAACGGAGTAGAGCTAAGGAAAATATATATTAAAATAAGCGTATCTGCATTTGCGTGGATAAACACTTAGGGAAGAACAACCGTCGGTCCACGTAGCTGAAAATTTGAACCCAGAACTTCCAGCTACGAGCAAACCAAACATGATCCTGAAACTTACCTCGCGCACCCAACGATTCAGATCTATTGAATAATTGTTCGACAAAATATTTTTAAAGATATATTTCATTCTATTAGTTTAATAATAGTAATAATTAACAACATATTTTCTCATTTATAACTTTTCATTAGAAATATTAATTCACGAGCTAAGTTTACCTGGATACAGTTTGAAATGTTACTAGAAGTATATCCCTACAACTAATACAAAAAATTGTTGTCATTTTTTTACATACAATAAATGATTTTATGATTATTTTATCGTACTTTTAAATATTGAACTGAATAAAATATTGTCATCAACTGCGTGTCTGCATCATTGTAAAAAACTTGTTTATCGTTATGTTCAATCATATGGTTTAGATTCGTCAGCCGCCATTTTGAAGCTATGTTAGTTAGAAATTTTTGTGAAAGTGGTGTTAATATTTTTTAAGGGGAATAAAACTATAAATAAACTTAGTGTCCGACCTCAAATAAATATATAAATAATATTGGCCTAAATTACTGTGGTTAACTATCACATTAATATATTACCATCTGTTTTCATTACAGTCATCCAAAGTGATAGATGTCAGCTGTTGACGTGATAGATTAGGGATTACTTCTAGTAACATTTCAAGCTGTCATCCAGGTAAACTTAGCTCGTGAATTAATATTTCTAATGAAAAGTTATAAATGAGAAAATATGTGTTTATTATTACTATTATTAAACTAATAGGAATGAAGATGTACATATTGTTAGCTAATCTAAATATCTGTTTCATATTCGATATAGATACAATTTAAATTCTAACACTTACCGAGGAATAGCTATTTAATTTATTTGTTTGAAGTTTTGTACTTTAGTGGGAGGTGGTTTTTTGTTCCCCAAGGGCACCGTTTTAATTATATCATTATTATGGTTTATTATTAATATTATTATTATCACGTATTACTATCCGTTCGGGTTAAACACACTTACGTTAATGTGCTGGTAGGGTATTGTGAGATCAAATGGAGGACCTACAGTTTAACGTGGGATCCGAACCACTGTGGAGGCCTGGAAATTCCACACATTTACAAGTTGTGATTAATACATGTCTTGTCAGAGGTGAAGGATAAATCTGTTCCGGGACCGAGGATTGAACCCCGGACCCCTAGCACAGAAGTCTCAAACTAGTTTACTTAGTAAAACTTGGTAAAAAAAATTGAAACTATCACAAATATATTAACACAAAAAAAACTATTCACACATGGGCTAAATGTATAAAATAATACTATTTAAAATGTATTGCATTTTTAAAGTAAAAAAACAAACAAAAACATTAAAACTATTCTCACTAAGAATGTCTATTTGAAAACCAGTTTGGGACGTCAGTTGCAACAAACCATCTGTGAGGTGAGCTAGTGGGTCGTTGAGCGGTGGAGGAAATGGCTTCAAGAGACACACACAGCAACCGGCCGGCAGACTCAAATTTAAAAACAACAATATTCTCTTTTAAAAAATACAACACTTGATGTGCTGGTTCAGAAAACTGTTCAGGTGAAAAGGTATTGAATTATGGAGGGGGTAAAATAATAATTGTTTTCATATTCTTTTAAGTTTATTTTTAATTAATAAATATAAGCTAGTTTTTTAAGATACGACCCTTGTTCAAATTATTAATTAAAATACATATTTAATATTTTTAAAAAAAAATCCAATTATTCAGAAAATAGCCAAAGAGACATCTTTTTTTGGAAACAGAGACATCAAATTTTTGAAAAGGTATTTTGGGCGTAATCATGGAAGAAAATCATAAAAAGTATTTCAAAACGTTGAAATTCAATATTTTATATCTTTTTAATGGTTGGATTTAAAGAAACCAAATACATTTTTTTGTGACAAACAATCTTTATTTTAATATGAGAAAAATTTACAAATCTATTAAATAATAACTACCATCAGATTTAAGGAGGTTAGTAGTAGAAGTATTTGAGATATTTGGTGGGAGTTCCCCCTCGAAGAAAGTGTAGAGGTTAGTGAGTAAACCTCAAGTTAATCACAATAGAGAACAATATGGCCACCACTCTGTCAACTGACTATTCAAAACATTCCAATGTGTGTTGTTGGACTTAGTTAAGATAAAGTTTAATGATGCTTATTTAATTCAGATTAATATATTTATGATATGCTGGAGTGTTTTAACAAATGTAAAATTCCTATATTTTGAACAATAAATAATAATTATTTTGAAAATTTGTTGAGCTAGATTAAATAAAAAAGTTTTAGACTTATGAAAACTATTGACACTGATTTGTTAGAGATTATCGGAGATAGATTTTAAAATAACAAATTAAAGCCTAGCTATTGGAGTTATGAAACGAATAAATGAAAATATATATACTTATGGTAATCGATTAGTTATTAAACCCATATAGCAATGTATTATGATTGAATATTGGCAAAAATAAGAAGTCTAGCCTTAATTTGGAACCTGTTATCATTGAAATGGGCTTACAATCTTTATTTATTAACATTATATATAAATATATAATATATATATATATATATATATATTGTGTGGAAAAACAACTTTTACCTGCATTTTTAATTCCTTTTTTGAGCACTTCATAAAGGTCTAGGCATGTTTTATTAAGTCCCTTACCCTACAGTTATTAAAGTTTCACTTAAAACATGAACCCAGTCGTTGAAATAACATATTCACAAACAGCTGTAGTAACCTATATGGTGATGGTTCATAAATTCAGAATATATTAGACAAATTTATTCAACGAAATAACCAATAATAAATTATTCTATACAATCTTTTCCTTCACAAGGATACGGAGAATCAAATGATAACTTACTCATATTATAATTAATTATTAGAAAACTTTTTTATGTTCGCGTTATTTAAACAACTCACCAAAATCACAAAGAAACGTAAATATTAAACTGATGTTCGAAATTTTAATATGTTATCCAGTTTAAGTTAATGGCAATTACCGGATTATTAAATATTATAATATGTATTAGTAATACATTTTAATAATATAAACTATTCCAAACTGTCAAAACCTAATATTTCAAGCATATTAACACGTTTTTGTTGAAATATTAGGATCACACTCAGCGATATGGTAATACCCGGTAACTTTGGTGAATTTTGATTTAATTGTTTATTGTATCAAATATTTTTATTAATTTTGGTTTTAGCTTAAATAGATTCTCCATATCCTTTTGAGTAGAAGGATGACGTTAAATTATTATTTATTTATTTATTTATTAGTTCATACAAATTATATATTATTTATTATTATTATTATTATTATTATTATTATTATTATTATTATTATTATTATTATTATTATTTATTGCACCGCGTCTTACTACCCGTTTGGGTTATACGCACTTACGCTAATGTGTAATGGTCGGGTGATTGTGAGATGAAATGGAGGATCTACAGTTTGACGTGGAATCCGAACCACGGTGGAGGCCTTGCAATTCCCCACATTCCAAGATGTCTTGTCAAGGTGAAGGAAGGGTTTGTTAATCAGATACTCTGTGCCGGGACCTAGGATTGAGCCCCGACCCCAGAACAGAAGTCCGACACCTTACCCCTAGACCGCCAGGTCACCCTTTCATACAAAAAGAAATGTCTTATAAGTCATTCAAGAGCTAAGTTTACCTGGATGACAGCTCTAAATGTTACTAGAAGTACTCCCTAATTATCACTACGCCAACAGCTGACATCTATCACTTTGGATGACCGTAATGAAAACAAATGGTAATATATTAATGTGATAGTTAACCACAGTAATTTAGGCCAATATTATTTATATATTTATTTGAAGTCCCACACAAAGTTTATTTATAGTTATATTCCCCTTTAAAAAAATATTAACACCACTTTCACAAAAATTTATAACTAACATAGCTTCAAAATGGCGGCTGACGAATCTAAACCATATGATTGAACATAACGGTAAACAAGTTTTTTACAATGATGCAGACACGCAGTTGATGAAAATATTTTATTCAGTTCAATATTAAAAGTACGATAAAATAATCATAAAATCATTTATTGTATGTAAAAAAATGACAACAATTTTCTCTTTTCCAAGTAAATACGATGCCTGTATTAAAAGATATTGATGTGTGCACTGTATTACACAAAATCAGTAACGTTCCAAAACGAAAAATAAGTACTTTTAATTATGTTTAAAATATTGTTTCGAGTTGAATAAAAAGAAATTATTTGAAAAAATGAAATAGTATGAAAAAACTTAAGTTTACGTTATTATAAATGTAATATATAAGAGGTAATTAAAGATCTTTATATTTATAACAAAACTGTGATCGTTTACACCGTTGGCAACACAAAACCTAAAATATGATTTTTGAACTGTCATCCAGGTAAAGACCTATCGTGAATGCCGTATATATGTACTGGTTTTGCGCACCCTCCATACCCTTTTTTAAACACACTAGTTTATTACAAAGCAGGATAAAATAAATAATTAAACCTATTAAGTAGATTTAAAAATAATGTAATAGTTTTTGGAGGGAATCTTAGTATATAATATATTAATAAAATGTTTCTCAAACATGCAAAAGACTCGCAAATAAATTAAAATTAAATCAGATAATGATTATTAACGCATCTCCTCAGCATTCATTTATTCACATTTTCACTAACAAATATTTTTGTTCAAGTGACATTTGAGTAAAAATATAGTACCAACTCTACATCCAACAAATTATCTCCAAGTCAACTAAACTCCACCTAGAAATCCATTCAAACAATAAACTACGTTAACCTAAGTGTTTACTCGAGGTTATATTAAACCTCAGTTTAGTTAACCAGTGGTTTGATTCGATATTGAAACATTGGCCCTAGTTAACTAATACTTTAACCTGACATTGAAACATCAGCCCTAACTGCCGTAAGCTAGGAAACATTCTGAATATTAAACATTTATAGATGCTATCTGAGGTGTTTTTATTATGGCAACATAATCCCCTGACTGCCGAAGGTTAGGACAAATTATAAATATTAAACACTTCTAGAAACTATCTTAAGTGTTTTTATGGCAACATAACACCATATCTACCGAATGCTCAGAAAATTTATAAATATTAAAAACTCTAGAAGCTATCTTAAGTTACTTTTATGGCTACACAACTTCCTAACTGCCGTAGACAGAAGAAAAATTCTAAATATAAACACTTCTTAATTATTTTCGCAACATACACCAACTACGAAGGCTGAAAATTCTAAATACTAACACCTCTAAAAGCTCCTAAGTGCTTTACGTAACACAGCCCCTAATTTGTACTTGTATCTTAATTTTGATATTGTTTGAATCATAAATAAAGTCTTCTTTTTTCATAAATTCTGGGGATTTGAACCTCCAAAACCCCCTTAGGCTTACGGCCTTGACTGGAGCACCTTAAACATAAGTTTATTTTAGATAATAAATCCATTCATCTACCACTTTATCGCCAAATACCTTGAAAACAAGGACAAACAAGGGTGAGAGAGATTTTTTTAAATATAAAAGTCTTCATATGTGGACGTGACAGAAATTCTTGACCAGAAGCTGGGGTGGCTTAGACACAAGAACTGCCCTTAAAATACGGTTCTTTTAAATGATAAATCCATTTATCTCCCTCCATAAGGCCTTTTATCTTGAAAACAAGGACGACAAGGCCTACTTAAAATTATATGGTGTGAAAGAAAAATATTGTATGCATAAAAGTCACCATGTGTGGACATGGCAGAAATTCTGGACTAGACGCTGTAGCGCTTTAAATATAAGACTAGTTTAGATGATAAATTCATTCATCTATCTCTCTTTAAGGCCTTATATCTAAAAAACAAAACTGGTCGTGGTAGTAATTCCAGAATACACGCTGGAGTGCCTTAAACATAAGGGCCACCCTAAATTGGTTTAGATATGTATAAATCTGTTTTAAAACTTGATTCACAAATTAGTCTTCTTTTTATTGAATAAATACTAATAATTTTGTACGAATAGATTGTTGCACTTAACACTTATGTTTTATTTCAAAACTGGCATATTTGATTACAAAACTACCCTTTTCCAGTGGAACACTGCAAAACTGTCCTTTTCCCAAATATAATTCTAATTAATAGCCAAAGCGTATGGTCAATATTTGTGAAAGTTACCAAATCGACCCAGGTTGATATAAAGGTAAAGTTTCATAATAATCTAAACATAAATAAATATATTACAGGTTTTTTTTCCTCAAAATTATACTATAATGGGTAAGGGCAGTTTTTTCAAATCACCTACATATGTATATAAAATGTTTGATTAATTCAAAGAATGATCCAAAGAATGCGCTATTATATATATATATATATAGTATCTTTTTTGATTGTGCTATTTTATCTATATATAAAAAATAAAGTCCCTTTTTTGATAGCGCATTCTTTGGATCATTCTTTGAATTAAGAAAACACTTTAGTTACTTAAACATTGTGTTACAAGTCTGCGCAACACCCCAAAATAGCTAGATTATACGGTTATGTAGATGGGGTATTTCAGCACAGTACTTAAAAACACATTTATTCAAAACTTCGGCGTCGTATCTTCTTTACGCTTCAGACTTCACTGCTTTGTTAATGGTTTTATAGGTGAGCCATAGTATTTTAT
The DNA here is from genome assembly GCA_039000515.1 of Timema cristinae. Lineage (NCBI taxonomy): Eukaryota > Metazoa > Arthropoda > Insecta > Phasmatodea > Timematidae > Timema > Timema cristinae. The sequence continues at coordinate 660,903 of JBCFYV010011164.1, forward strand.
TAAATTATTGAATATGCCTATTTACGACCAAAAATTAAATTAAATTAAATTTAAAATAAAAACAAATAATTGAAATTACAAGGTAGGGCACATAAAATTATTTAGTAGGCTATTCTAGAGAATCACAAGCAAGAAAAAATTAATGGATGTGAAATATATTTTTATTTTGTTTTGCTTTGTTTTGATGTATTTTTTAATGTTGGAAAAGCTTGTAATATTTACCGGTTTCACTGTTCAAATTTCTAAAATTTATTTGCTTCTATTACATAAATCCCTTATTTTGTTAAAAGGGATTGTTATGAAAAACAACATGACCACCTAGCATTATAAATCACAATAAGCATCTTAAAACATTTGCCATAGGCTCCACTGGTATTAGGTAATAAAATTTCTTGGTAAATGGATTAGATAAATAGTAGGGACGAAACCTAAGAATAGTAGGTATAATTTTTAGGTGATTTTTTTAAGTAAAAATGTCACAAAATTTATGCTATCTTATACTAAATTCAAGATTATCAAAAAGCTTTTCTGTAACTAACAATTCAAAACCAAACTCACCTAAATGACACAGGGACAAACATTGTTAATAACAATAATAATAATATTTAGCAGCGCGTCTTACTACCCGTTCGGGTTATATGCTTTAAGTACTAACTACGCTAATGGATTAGGAATTGGGAAGGTTGAATTAGAGGAAGTGAACCCGCATTTGCGTGGAGGGAGAGTGGAAAACCGCCCCCAGTTCACCTGACCAAGATTCGAACCTCGATTAGCATAATTAGTACTTAAGCGTATAACCCGAACAGGTAGTAAGACGCGGTGCTAAATAATAATAAAAACATTCTTTGAACTCGGACCACTCCATGTGCTACCATCATCAAATATTCCACATAACTTTTGTGTATGTTGCTATCATGCAAATTTTGGGTTTCTTCTTGAATCGTTGAATAAAGCAACTGAAAACTTCCCCGCGAAAAGTAAGTACTTGATTCAGCAAATATGCTGTGTCATTATTAGGGGGCGGATTTAGAGGCAATAAATTTTTGAAGGCAGGCAAATAAGCACTAAAAATTTCAAAAATAGGCATATACATTGGCATTATAAAGTAAAAAAGGCAGTAAATAGGTATTAAAAAGAAAAAATAGGCATAGTAATGCCAAAAAAGACACCAAAACTCTCAAAAATTTTATTATTCATTCTTAAAATCCAGCATACACTTTACATAAACACAAATTGGTTACTATTAGAGTTAATTACCAAGTACTTCTCAAGATTTTCAGGTGTACATTTTTTTGTTTTCTGACAATATGTTTTATAGTCTTGAGAAACTTCTCTCGACTTCACATGAAGTCATTGGGCAAAACTTCAAACAAGCTATTTCAGCTGAGCTAAGCTTGACTTCTGGGAGTGATGTAGTTTGTCCTCCCAAGATGTCCGCAATACTTGCCATCATTTTACATCCAGGCTACAATACTCTGTTAAATTTGTCGACGATGGCTGTGCCAACTGAGACAGAAGCCTGATTCAGGTTTTCTTCTATTCCCCCCACTATCTTCACAGCTTTCACAAGAGTCAAATCCCTCACCTCTAAAACTGTGATTGCTCCAGGAAGATTTCCAAAATTACTTTTTACATATGCCAGTGGTTTCATCAACAGTAGCGCAGAAGTATGATTCTCCAATATCTTCTCGGATCTTCTCAACTGTCTTAAACAAAATAAAAAGAATATTTATTATAAATAGTTTAAATCAATACAATTTAGTTAATATTTTTAATGTCAGAAATAAAACCTGCTATTGTAAAAACTTACAGATAAATAGGTTGAATGCAAGTAGTGTTTCCTCAGAGTTGATTCGTCTGGTATCTTCATGTTGGTATATTTGTTGAGAAAAGCATTTGAATCTGGATTCTCCAGCTTCTTCCAGGGAGTACTTGCAGCGACCATCGCAGAGTATAAGTCAGCAGAAAATTGCTCTTGGTTTTATCTGCATCATTAATTTTAGGAAAAAATTGTTTTGATCCTGTTTTCTCTCTGGTATTCTTCATATGTATTGCAGTATTTTTGTGTTGTTCTAGGTCATACTCCTTCTCGCATTTTACCTAAATATTATATATGGAAATTTTCATCCCATAATATATGTGAATTCTACAAATTAACAAAGCATCACCTAACAAGAGAACTAAGATTGCTTTTTTTTAAGATAGTTATGCTAAGCTTTAGTAAATA
>JBCFYV010011164.1:663229-673550 GCA_039000515.1 Timema cristinae
TTTTCTCATCTTTAATTTTTAAAAAAAAATTGTTTTGATCCTGTTTTTCTTTTGGTATTTTTCATATGTATTGCAGTATTTTTTTGTTTTTCTGGTCATACCCTTCTGCTTTTTACCTAAATATTATATAGGGAAAATTTTTTCACCCCATAATATATGTGAATTCTAAAATTAACAAAGCATCACCTAACAAGAAACTAAGATTGTTTTTTTTTTAAAGATAGTTATGCTAAGCTTGAAAAAATTTTTCCATTTGGGGAAAAAAAATAAAAATAAATGAAACCTGTTTGAACATAGAAAAAAACGTTCTACTTTTTAAACGAACCCAAAAAATTTAAAAAAAACCTTGTCTTTAAAAATTAAATAATTTCTTTCCCCTTTTGAAAAGGAAACTTACCTTTTGGGAAAACATCCCTGACCAAAAATTTTTTTTGCCTTCTGTTGTGAAATTCCTATCACCATAATCCCTTTTTGAATAATCCCCTTTCACACGTTTTAAATTTTGGGGGCATTTTCTACTAACTTAGTTCAATAATTTACCCAAAAGCAATACAAATAAATATTTGGACAGAATGCAATCTAAAAACAGGTAATATACAAAACCCACTGAATGAACTGACACTGTTGTGCGCTAGAAGAAAAATCTTTGCGACAGTCGGCCAGTTTGAACCTATCAGCCACGGGACAAGGTTTTTTCCCTTCCTATCACGAGTCCCCAGGGGAGTAACCTAAGGAGGGGAAGTGGGGGGGGGGGGGGGGGGGGGGGGGGGGGGGGGGGGGGGGGGGGAGCTGAAGTATTTAGAAAAAAAAAAAGGGGTGTGAGGAAGAGAGAGATATAAAAAAGGCACTTTAAGGCTCCCATTTGTAAAATAGGCACTAAACACCGAAATAGGCATTTATATGCACTATAAAAGTCATCACACTATCTTCACAATCATCAAAAATAAACTTATACCTCAAAAGTCTACTTTTCAAAGCATAGGAATATAAAAGGCATTTAGGGCAAAATCTGCCCCCTATGTCATTACGAATGAAATTGTATGATGGCATGTGCTATGTGCCATAAAGGCATAAGTAGACATAGAGGGTTCAATTGAAGATGCATTAAATGAACTTTAAATGCAACTGCCTAGCTTCAAAGTTTATTATTTTGTTTATGGTCCAACGAAAAAGAGCCAGTGCCGCAGATGATGAAGCTGTACTGCAAATTGAGTTTGCTGAGAAATTATGTAGCTGTTTATCAAGACGAGATACATAGTGTGCACTGGAGCCATGAACATATCACTATTTTTACATGCTGTGTGTGGGTTAAAGACAGTATCACACGATCATTTGTCATTATAAGCGATGACCTATCTCACAGTAAGGTAGCAGTGTGGGCAATGCTGAAGAACATCATTAAAACCCTAAGAAATGAATTCCATAAAACAAAGAAAATTATCACATTTTCTGACGAAATGCGCAGCACAGTTCAAGAACAAATACACACTGTATAATTTGTGCTTTTGAGAAAATGATTTTGGTGTGTGTGGAGAATGGTACTTTACATCCCACGGCAAGGGGTGCTGTTGATGGGGTTGGTGGAATGCTGAAACATAAAGTATGGAGGGAAGTTAAGTCACAGAGGGCAACAGTGAATTCAGCTCAACAGTTATTCGACTGTGCTTTTCAAGCGTGATCAGTGGTGTAAATATATTGTATGTGTCACATGACACGATTTTATGTAATTAAGAAATGCTGAACTTCAAGTGGAGCAAGGTGAATGCCATTCCTCTTCTGCAATCAAAACACTATATTGGAGTTGCAGATAACTGTAGTCTCCTCACTGCTCGCACAGCATTGTCAGAGCTTCAGAAATGCTGTCTGTGTCTTGGCTCAACAAAATCTCCTGTTATGAAGATGTGTACAGTGATGATTCTACTTATTCAGATGAAAGCAAGTACAAAGAAGAATCTGAAATAGCAGATTCCAGCATCATATCAGTTGCTAAAGACTAAAATTTGAAACCCGGAAAATTATGTATTGATGAAATTTTGTGGACTTGGAAGGTATCTGTCAAAGTAGTGTGGATGAGAAGGGTGAAATAAAAATTATGTTTTTTAAAGAAATGTGATGAGAAAAACACTTCCAGAATGAATGATGATGATACGTCTTCCTGCCACTGCGTCAAATAACATGGATTCTTTCAGATCCATGTTTAAAGGCTATGTGGGACAGCATTTTTTACGTGCTTTCTTAGAGATTAACATTTAATGGCGAGTAAACATAATTTCGATTCACTTTCTCAGAAGTGCGTGTGTTATAAGTAGGGGTGTATGTGTTTGCAGATTTATCCAAACTAAACATACATTATTGAATATTATTTTAAATCACAGTCCAGTTTGTGCAATATAGCTTGTATACGAATTCTGAAAAAATGTTTTTTGTTAAATAGTTAAATGAATGTGTTACTTAAATTGACCCAGCATATTAAAATGCAAGTACATTATTGGTCTTTATTATAGTAATTTCATTTTAATATAAATTATTACGCACCGAGTCACACCTGTAACCAAATATTATTTTTTTCATTAATTAAATAATTATGCTTTATATCTTCATGTGTTTAAACTCTTATACAGCATTTTAAGAATAATTTATTAAATCAGCATTACTTTTTGTTTTACTCATAATAATTCACACAGTTTAAACAGAAAATAGGTGAACATGCGTTACTTTTGTCCAAAATTTGTCACACCCTTAACACAAGTTTAAGAATTTATAGCCTTAAAATCTAAACATATATTATCATTTTGAATAAAGCATCAAATACAAGATTTTTTTTAAAAATATATATCTCTTTTTTAGAAATGATAGTTTTAAGGGGAAATTTTGTAATGAAAAAAATTAAAATTTGATGCCCACGAAATGACCCTAAATACTTTGACAAAACGAATAAGAAGAAAGTGAGTTACCCAAATGTGTAGTAAGGAGCAGTGCTAAACTAACTAATTAATTTAATTAGAATATGAAGAAAATAATTTTAGTTACTCTTTTCACTTTTAGAAATACTAGACTCTATTAGCCTATTATATTTCTTCCTACATAATTTTCATGAAAAATGGCCAATCAATGTAGGTAGACCTAATCAAATAGTTGAAGTTCTTTTCAACTTCAAATATTGTTTCTTAAGGGATGGGAAATAATATTTTTTATAAATTACAAAACTTTGTTAAAATTTTAGATGTTTGCTAATTTGTAATTTAAAATTATAATTTATAGCACCAATAACACTTGATAAGTTTTTTTTTCAGTTACTAGGCCTATGGCCATTTTCGTTTGTGTTATTGATATTTAGTTTTGTTGAATCGCTTATGTTTTTCAGAATGACGATTTTTGTACTTAAAGTGTAAAGAGTATAATAGAAAACTTATTGTTTTTTATAAAAATGTGCATATAAAATTATGGTGTAGCCTAACTTTTATTTAGCCAAATTTCACTCCACGAAGGCCAAATTAACTCGTGCTGTTTTCCCAAACATCATTTCACTAACGGCCTTGTCACTTCGCTAATGACAATAAAATCACTTATTTTCTTCCATTAACAGTTTTAGTAAAAAAAATATTATTTTATTGTTAACATTTGAGCTATTCAAAACATAAATAAAGAAGGAGAAATGTAAAACTTAATTTTCTTTGGATTTTGAAAAATTTAACATTTCTAACCTATGAATTTTATATTATTGTTTAAAAAAATGATAGCCTATAGGCCTACTTAGTAACAATACATAAGCCCTATTTCATTTAAATTTTAGAGATTATAGCATATTTAGTGTGCATCTGAACAGCGTTATTGAAGTGATGGATTATGGGTAGCCACTTTGGGGGGGGGGAAAATGAAAAAAAGAAGTGAAATCTAGCTCTTCTGGTATTATTACTTACTACTTTAATACATTTTGTGTACTCAGGGCAATAAATTATCCTTTTCCTGAATTTTTTTATTTTGTATTGCCTATCTGTCCTCTAATTTGAGAATGACCCATAAATATATTATTAAGGCTCTTCCCCAGCCTAGTTTTTAAAACCTAAACTTCATTACGGAAACTACTAGCCTACTTGGCTAACTTTATCTAACCTTGCTATTGTTCCATTTGATAATAAGTTAGAATCTCAAATGATATTCACAAAATAAAAAATTTGACTTTTTGTAGTTTTAAGTATAAGATGCCATATCGTAAGGAATCATGGATCAATCAATGTGTTGTTCTAGTATGTTATAACATTTAGGCTTTATTGAGCTGTATAGATGTTGTAAAAATAAAATAATTTCAAATAAATATAATTAGAGGAGCAAACCGCTTCAGTCGCCGCATGGTCTATGGTGCTACTCTTGCAGTAGACTGGACTGTGATGATGGGGAGATTGAGGTTCAAATCTTAGTCAGGGGTATTGAAGGTGGTTTTCCACTCTACCTTCACACAAATCCGGGTACACTTGATGCATATATAACCTCCTTAATCCTTAAAATCCCATTACATGTTTAATGGTTTGGTATCTTTAAGTGAAATACAATACAATGCCAATGCATCATTCCTGAAAGTACATTTACCTACTCAAGGTTATAACGTTAGAGCATATATTCAACATTGTCTTACAAATAAAACTTATTCACAGTTCTTTGTTACAGCAGGGACAACTTAATAAACTATAAAACACATCAAGAAATTTAAAAACTAAACCTAATTAATATAGTACACAAAAACATTATAATTGGTTTTAAAATATAACTCTGTACCGTATGCTATTAACTACACATTTTCCCTAAATGAAAAATTAAAGTGTAATAGGGCCTATACCTCTAAATTTTTCATTTAATTACTGAAATGTAAGTGGTTTTTTAAAAGATTTGAGAATTTAAATTTTTATATTCAAGATTTAAAAACTATTATTTGACCTGTCTCATACTATTAGATTTGAGTACCTTCCCAATATAAATAATGTTTTGAATTTGTGTTGACTAATCTTTTATATATTTTCAGGGTTCCTAAAAAACATCTTTAAAACATGAGGATGTGATAGATGTTTTTACAGTTACAAAGAGAGAAAAGTAGACAGATACCAGCATTTGATTACACTCAGAAAGAAAACAATTTCATTGCAGCTAGGTTTATTTTTGAATGTGGTAAGAGTCCTGAAATTTTATTTTGTTCGTGTACTTTGTGTTTCCCTGGACTTAACCATTTGGTGATCTGTGACCCACCATAACAGCATTTAAGGTGACCCATTCAGAATGAATCTTCAAAGTAATTGAAACTTTTTTTAATACTTTTATTTTTTTTATTAAAATTATTTAACATGCACTTTCTGAATTCACGATTATATCATCACACAAGAATTTTCTCTGAGCGAGCCGAGGGCGAAAGGACCTACCAATTTTGCTGGAAATGTATTTTCACGTATATCTTCCAGGGTTATTTTACATGCCACAATCGACATATAGGACTGACTGCTTTACTTCCTCTTCAAAGGAAATTACAGTGCTATAAATTATTTTATTACTTAAGAAATATTCTTTTTCGCCCCGGTTGGGTTTGAACCACAAACATTGTGTCCTTAGGTGAGCACTTTACCCCAAGATAACCAAGGTTAACTACACTCATGGTTGATTGGTGACCTGGTGGTCTAGGGGTAAGGTGTCAGACTTCTATGCTGGCGGCCGGGGTTCAATCCCGGTCCCGGCACAGATTTATCTGATTACCAAACCCTTCCTTCACCTCTGACAAGACATCTTGTGAATGTGGGGAATGTCAGGCCTCCACCGTGGTTCGGATCCCACGTTAAACTGTAGGTCCTCCATTTCATCTCACAATCACCCTACTATTACACATTAGCGTAAGTGCGTATAACCCGAACGGGTAGTAAGACGCGGTGCTAATAATAATAATACACTCATGGTTGGAAAAAATCCAAGGGTTATTTTTTTAAAAAAGTCAGGTTATATTGATTTTTTTGTTTTATTGGTTTTTTGGGTTTAATTAGACATATTCTATGCTATCTGACTAAACCAATAATTACAGGGTTCCTACGCTCTGGAAAGTCAGGGAAAAAATAATAGTCGGGAAAGTCAGGGAAGCTTTAAAAAGGTCAGGGAAAGTCAGGGAAAATGACAATTCATGTCTTCATGTCACACTTAGAAAAAACAAATAAAATATTTTTTCTATTTACTGCGTCATAAGCCACTGCCCCAATGAAGAAAGCTGAGGGGCACTTACCAATGTCAAACTTGCCCTAACACAAGTTTTTGGTAGCATTTTATTTCAGAATGTGAACGCAGAGGTCTCCTAGCCTGCACATGACAATTCTTTTAACTTTAGTGATCACTTGTTTTTGTTCTTGTTCAAGGTTTGTCATCGTTATAGTTTGATACAGTGCACCAGGACTGATTAGACTACACCAGCAATGTCTAACAAAAAACCGTTTTTAACCAGCTCTGGCTAAGCCCAGACCATTTTCTGAATTCTCATACTGGATAAGTGGTGTTGAAAGTAATAAGCTGCAGGCATTTTGTAAAGTGTGCAAAAAAATTATAAACTTAAGTAATATGGGAAAGCAAGCATTAGCTTCCATGCAAAAGGACCAACTCATATCAAAACTCTTGAAACTTTGACAAATCAACGCTCTCTGTTGACTTTTTTTTCAAAAAAGTCAAGTGATTCAGGTTCATCGAGCTCCCCAGTTTCAAGAGAATCTCTGGCACACAAAGACATTCTACTAGTGATTATTCTGCTGGTTGCTCGAAGAGTTTTTCTGTTTCATCGAAAATCGTAACGTCGCAGAAGGAAGCTGTTGCTAAAAGTGAAATTAGTGTAGTGCCTCAAAGAAACCATAACACTTTTGTTATAAAAGATGATATAACTAAGGCGGAAGTCATTTGGGCTATGCAAGTTGTTGACAAAAAAATGTCTTTCAATTCGTGCAATAATTTAAAGTAAATTTTTCAATTGATGTTTCCCGAGTGTTCCATTGCCAATGCCTTTACCCTTGGTGGAGACAAGGCTGCATACTTCATTGTGCATGGCTTGGCTCCATTCTTTCATAATAATTTACTGGACCGCCTAAAATCATGTAACAACTTTGTAATTTGTTTTGATGAGGCATTGAATAAAGTTATTCAAAGAGGACAGATGGACATTGTAATTAGATTCTGGGACAAGGAAAATCATAAAGTCATCAGTCGTTACTTAAACAGTGTGTTTTTCGATAGGAGCACTGCTGAAGAATTACTGAAGCATTTTCTGGATGGTATTTCTCCTCTTCCACTCTCTAAGTTGATACAAGTGTCAATGGATGGCCCAAATGTCAATTTAAAGTTTATAACACTTCTTCAGGAACACCTCAAATCTGTAACAGACAATGAAGTATGTAGTTTGCTAAATCTGGGAACATGTGGGCTTCATGTTGTTCATGGTTCCTTGAGAACAGGAGTAGAGTCTGTTGATTGGGATATAAGTAGCTTATTACGTCACATGTACTACCTGTTCACTGACTCTCCAGCTCGTCGAGCATTGTTCACCCAGTTGACAGGGTGTACAACTTTTCCATTGAAGTTCTGTGGTGTGCGTTGGTTAGAGAATGCGAAGTGCTTTCAAAGGGCATTACAAATTGGGACCATGTTATTAAGTTCTCAAAGAAGCAAAACTTCCTAAAACAAAACCTGTAGAGACACTGAAAAGAGCAGCCTGTGATCCATTCCTAAAGTGTAAACTAGCGTTCTGCAAGACAATTGCAGATGAATGTCAGCCTTTCCTGCAACGGTTCCAGACATCAAAACCAATGACTCCATATCTTTTTGAAGCTGTAGAGAAACTTCTAAGATACCTTATGAATCGTTGTGTGAAACCTGATCTTATGAAGTGCACGGGTCCAAAGTTACTGTCTATTGACACAAAAAATCAGAAAATTTGATCCTTAGCAAAAATATTGATATAGGATTTGCAACAAAACGTTTGTTAGGAGAAACTGCGATCACAGTAACAGAAAGACAAAAATTAGAATTTATACATGAGTGCCGCAGTATGTTAACCACCATGATTGCAAAACTACAAGAAAAAAGTCCCTTAAAACAGAAAGCTGTGAGAGGTTTGTCTTCATTGGATCCTTGTGTTATTCAACATTCACCTCAACTGGCCCAGAAGAGATTTTCTTTTCTTTTGGAGGAACTCAACCATGCCAACATCATAAATGATGTTCTGGCTGAAAATGCCAAGAAAGAATACTTTCATTTTTGCAACCTCAAAAATCTGAGCTTCAAGAAATATTTCGTCCTTGTGATCAGTTTAGTGATGAAGTAGGACTTGACACTATTTATGGTAGCTTTCTAATAGGAGAAGCAAACTACAAACATCTTTGGGAAGTAATAAAGATTTGCCTTGTCTTGTCGCATGGGAATGCAACTGTTGAAGGTGGTTTTTCAGTCAATAGATCTTTACTGGTTGAAAACATGCATGAAAAGACAGTCATTGCACAGCGTCACATTCATGATGAGATACAAGAAGCAGGAGGGATTAAAATATACACATTAGCAAAAAGATGTTGGATTACGTGAGAGGTGCTCGGAAACGCTATCATGAATACTTAGAGATGAAGAAGCAAGAAAAAAAGTGAAAAAGACAAGAAGAAGGCAGAAAAGAGGAAATTTAGATTACAAGTTAAGATTTAGAAGGAGAAAGAAAAAAATTAATGATGGCAACTGAAGAGAAACGAGAAGCAATAGACGTGGAGTTGCAAAACTGAAGAAGAAGCAAGCTTCACTTTATTAAATATAACATAGTTTCTTATTGTTGACTATAGTGATAATTTTAATAAAAATAAAAATTTACTTGAGACATGAATAATATGAAAGCAGACAGAGTTCCTGTTGTAAGCTATTCAGTTCAGGAAATGTACAGTTAGTAAAATAAAACTGTAATGATACCAAACTCTTTAGTATGTTCTTAGTGGCCTGTTATTTAATACGTATTTCTGCACATGATACCAAAGGGAATCAAGTTTGTTACAAATTTTTGATAGGGATTATTTTTCCATAATTTTCCCTCAACTGATTGGCAAGATGTCTGCTTTCTTATTCTTCCATGAGGGTGAGGCAAGGTCGGCTGTAAGGGGGGAGGAGGCCGAATAAATTTATTTAAATTAATATTTTCACGTGTATAGTACCGTAAAGTTATAATGGAAATTTTATGAGAAATTGGTCAGGGAACTTGGGAAAATAGTCAGGAAAAGTCAGGGAGATATTTTTTACAAATACTGTAGGAACCCTGAATTAAAATATATTAATTATTCGGGATCCAGAGAAACACATTTTAATTTTAGTATAGTAAGGAAAGGAGTAATAAGAGACATAATAAAGGAAAACATTAATGCAACAATGTAATTCTTCGCAACAATACTGTATAAGCTAGCAGGTTGAAAAAGAAACTTTGTTTAGAAGGAATAAAATAAGTTGGGAAGAGGGGAGACCATGGACCAATTACTGGCGAGCCAAATTCAGAATTTATTTGCTGCTTTTTTTAGGTAAAGATAAAAGATAAGAACTTTTGTTATCTCATTTGCTTTTTTGACAAATATTATTTCTAGTGTCTAGCATTAATACAGTGTAGGTACCTTAAAATGATATTATCCCAAGTGAATTGAGTTGGACATAACATTTTGTTCAACCAGTTAAAACTGTAATTGTAAGGTGACCTGGCAGTCTAGGGGTAAGCTGTTGGACTTCTGTGCTGAGGGTCCGGGGTCTAATCCTCGGTCCTCTCACAGATTTATCTGATTACCAAACCCTTCCTTCACCTCTGATCAAGACATGTATTAATCACAACTTGTGAATGGGGAATGCCAGGCTCCACCGTAGTTCGGATCCCACGTTAAACTGTAGGTCCTCCATTTCAATCTCATAATCACTCTACCATTACACATTAGCATAAGTGCGTATAACCCGAACGGGTAGTAAGACGCGGTGCTAATAATAATAATAATAATAATACTGTATCTTCATTTCAGTTGGTAAACATAGCATTCACATAAACAAAGTATCGCATCTTATTGTTTTGTTCCATTTTCATTACAAAAACTAGTTATGGTTGCTTCAAATCCTTACTCTTTATAGGTATCCAAGAATCCAAAACCATGCTTTTTCAGTTATGATATTGACAAACAAATCAAATTTTGAATCTGATGATTATTTTAGTGCTATTATGATTCATTCAAGTAGTTTAACCTGACATAATTTTAGGACAAATCTAACAGTATATAATTACATCTGAATTTGAATTCACTTACTGTAGGGCCTA